>NPHX01000283.1:204149-224571 GCA_002271815.1 Eimeria falciformis
GGTGGCGTTGACTACAGCAAGTGGCAGCACATAGGAGATGACGAGGAAGAGGAAAGTTTCCATGCGCCTCGGGTGCGGCGTCTCTCAAAGGACCAGTCAGTGACGATTGGCCCAGACGGGCCTCAAGTACACCCAACAGCAGCAGCAGCAGACGCTGTTCGACAGCAGCAGCAGCTGCAGCGATGGATGGACGAAGAGCGGCATCAAGAGATGAAGCAAACGGGCATGTCGTTTGAAGACGCCTACGAGTGGCCTCGCTGTGGTTCTGTGCAGGTTGCTGAGCTTCCTGAAGCAGCAGCAGCTGCTGCAGACGCAGCAGCAGCAGCAGCAGGGACCCCTGCGGTGTTAGCGACGGGCATTGGCCCCACGGAGATGCAGCGGCTTGTGCGAAATGGCGGGGTGAGTAAAGGGCGCTACTTTTGGAAGCAAACAGCGACAGAAGTTTCCATCTTCGTCGTTCTCCCCTTTGGCGTCCGGGGCAGAGACCTGCGCATACACCTCACGGAGACGACGCTCCGCATCAGCTGTACGGGCAAGGCTCTGCTCCCTAGCAGCAGCAGCAATAGCAGAAGCAGCAACGAAATAGTTTTGCTTGAGGGCAGCTTTCCACACCCCGTAGAAGCTGACGAGGACAGCTGGCTGTGGGAGGTTTCGGAGAGACGCATTGACTGGCAGCAACTCCAACAACTCGCCAGCCACCAACACCAGCAGCAGCAAGAGCAGCAACAGGAACAGCAGGAGCAGACAAGAGACAGTAGCAGCAGCAGCAGCGGCGGAGTGCTGCAGGTGCGGACGCTGCCCCTGGCCTTCTTCTTTGTGGACATACACCTCAGGAAAAAGAAAATCCTGCCCGCTACCGACGTGTGGTGGCCCTGCATCCTTAAGGTCCGTGTGCCGCTGCTGCCGTTGGTTGCCGCTGCTGTTGTTTGCTGCTGATGTTAGTTGCTGCAGCTGTCGGCTGCAGGCGAAAGAGTGTAAGGTGATGTTTCTGCTGCTGCTTACGCTGAAGTTGAGGAGGGTCTGCTTGCCGGGTTCTCCTCTGGCAAGGCTTTTCTGTCTAGACATTTCTGCTGCTGCTGCTGCGCAGGGTGAATGTGGGATTGACGTGTCGCAGTTGGCGGACAGAAGAGCGAGGGAGCGTTCGCAGAGTTTTCGTGCTGCCTGGGAAGCAGCGCATGCGGCGTTTAAAGAGAGGATTAAGCAGCACGAAAAGCCCCAATTTGTTGCTCTGGATGCTGCTGCTGGAGATGGCAACAGCAACAGCAGCAGCTGACAGACCCATAGACTGCTGCTGCTGCCAGGGCAACTCGGCGAGAAGCCGTGCTGCTCTATGCACGGCACGCTCGATGCAGTAGTAGCAGCAGATGCTGCTATTGCTGTTGAGAGCACAGGACGATAGTGGTTGCGGGTGCATATGGCAGGGGGAAGAGCGCGTGGCTGTGTGCGCACAGGTTAATTTTGGGGGTGTTGAGCACACTAGAGACACTAGGCACAATTGGCACTTGCAAGAAAAAGGCAAACAAACACCAGACAACTTTCTAAAGACTGACAGAGAGGCTGTGTCCGTCATTCTCTTTCTGTCTCCGCCTCTCTCTGTGTCTGTCTGTCTCTGCCTGCCTCTCTCTGTCTATCTGTCTGTCTCCCTGTCTGCCTCTCTCCCTCTGTGGGTCTGTCTGTATGCCTGTGTGGTGCTTTGGGTTGCCTGGGTGTTTTTGTCCGTACTGCGTGCCGCTATTTTTTGCAAGTGAATTTTCTATTAGTTTGCAACTGCAGCAGCAGTCGCGCATGCTGAGTGTGGGCTTAGGCACAGAGGAAAAAAGACCAGAGAAAAGTTTGCGAATTTTCATCAGAGGAGCAGAGCGCCGCTTTTATGAGCTTTTCAACTTTGTGAGGCTTAACGCGGCTGCTGCTTCTGGGGGAAAATGCGCCGCGGAGCTCTGCCGGCGATAGCAGCGGCAGAAGGACAAGAGAAATCTTTCGTCGGCTGCTGCTCTCCCACCACCGCCAAAATTCCCAGGCAGGCGCGTCACTCCATCGGCGCAAAGACGTTTGTGTAAGAGTAGCTGCGGAGACAACAGGAGGATCCCACTTGCCAGAACAGTCGAAACGCCCTTTTTAAAGAACCGCTCCCTCTGCCGCCTTAGCGCTCACGTGAATTTACTACAATTTACGAGGGGTTACTAGGGCGTGCAGTTTACTAGTGGCTTGGGTTTCGGGTTTAGTGTTTTGTGTGTAGGCTTCAGGGTTTGGTGTTCAGGCTTTAGGGTTCAGGGTTTAGGCGTTGGGGTTTAGGGTTTAGGATTTGCCTAGAGAAGAAGACGAAAAGCCAACGAAACCAAACGAGCTGCGACCAGTGGGCCAGCATGCCCCTACACACAAACCACCCAACGCAAACGCACACGCATCTTCTTGCTGCTGCTGCTCCTGTTGCTGTTACTGTTTCTGTTGCTATTGCTGCTGACGCATGCGGAGCAGCTAGTCTTCGGCGACAGAAGACAAACAACATTGTCTGCTGCAGCAGCCGTGACAGCAGCAGCAACAGCAGCAACTACGGCAAGAGGAGCAACACAAACACCAACAAGAGAACAGCAGTAGCAGCAGCAATACCAGTAGCGGCAAGGGGATTAGAGATCGTTGCTCACTTTAAAGACGCCAATGGGGTCAGGCAGGTTGCCACGTCTCTGAGAAACGCAACAAAGACGCTGCAAACGTCTCTTGCTGCAGCAGCAGCAGCAGCAGCGGAGGGATTGCTTGCAGCAGCAAGAGCAGCAGCGGCAGCAGAGGCGTACACTCCGTGGTTGTTAGCATCGATGGTGGAGGGGATGATGTTTAGCAGCCCTGAGTATTTGCGGAGAAAACCATGTGTCTGCAGGCAGAAGAAAAACACTCGAGGCAGCAGCCGCACCACTCCCTGCTTCTTGGCCCCCTGCTGCTGTAGCTGCTGCTGCTGCTCCTCTTGCTGCTCCTCCTCCCCTTGCTGCGGTTGCTGCTCCTGCGATTGCTGCAGCTGGCACTGGAGAGCCTGGGAGTCGCGCCTGGAGTTTTCAATTGTTTCATCGTATAGCTGCCTGAAAACGAAAAAAGACAAACCCTAATAAGCACAATAAACCTAATAAACATAACAAAGCATAATAAACCTAATCAACTCTAATAAATAGTAAACCCTAGTAAACCCTAACAAACAAACAAACCTAATAAACCCTAACAAACTCTTTTGAGCCCTAACAAATCTAATAAGCCCAAAAAACCCTAGTAAACCCGAATTAACCGTAATAAAGCATCCACCAAAGCCAAGTAAACGCGAGTCGAGCATTCAGCAGACGAACATTCTGCAGCGGCAAGAAGCAGAAAGCGTTATGGCAGCGAGTGGGAGGCTAGAGGCTGCGGAGTGCCAACTGACTTGACACCTTTGAAGACGCTGACGTGGTTGGGGTGTCCAGACACTCCATTTGCATCAAAGGTAAAAACCTGAAAAACGCACAAAAAGCAGTTTGTCTTGTCCGCTCGCATATTGCCGTGCAAACCCTTCCTTCAACTAAATCCATCCTTTAATTAAAACAATATTAAATTGCATCCTTCTTAAACTAAACCATTATTAAATTGCACTCCATCCCTTAATTAAAACTTGGTGTTTAGTCTGTTTTGCAAGTTGTTAGTTGAGGTGAAGCGCCTGCTTCTCAGCAAGTGCTGCAGAGGCCAAATTAAAGGATATTGCTTGCTGCGTGGGTCACAAGTGCGTTTCAATAGGCTGGGGTTTGCTGGGCTGAGGAGCCTACAAGCTGTACGTGCTTGTGTTGCTCAAGAAATGTTTGGACGTGTTCTTTGATGTCTTCTTCAGGCCAATCTCCCCAGCCATCCCTCAGGCTCTCCTCGTCCAAACAAACAAAGTGCGAACTCTCCACGCCAAACACCGCCGCTGCTGCTGACAACTCCGCCACCCGAGTAGCACCTTGGCCGAGGTAATCCCCTGCAGCAGCAGCAACAACAACAGCAGCGCCAGCAGCAGCAGTTGCTGCTAATGTTACACGCATAATAACTAGGAATTGGGAGGCCCTAAACAATATCAGAAATTCCAGGAGCGTCAACTGCAGCAGCAACTGGAGCAGTAGCTGCAGCAGCAACTGCAGCAGCAAGTGTGGGATTTGGGTGGCATGAGCTGACCCGTGGAAAGGCACAAGACGAAGACTTCAAACCTTTTCTTGTTGGCGGCAAAGAGAGACAGCGTGGGTGCAAAGAACATAGACTCATCATCCGGATGTGCAATGACAAACAAAACCCCAATTTTGTCTTGCTGGGCGTCGCAGCAGCACTCCCCCTCGCTGCTGCATTCTGCTTCCTCTCCGTGCAGCTGGTGCGGCTCAGCAGGCCTTTCCTCTAGCAGCTGCTCAAAACCCTCGCCGAAGTGCTGCTGATGCTTCCTCTGCTGAGACACCAGAGCAACCACAAACCTTTCCAGCCGGATGTTGTGGGCAACATGCGCGTTGTAAGCAATTGTAGCTATGCAAGTCAGGAGGAAGAGGACGCCGCAACCAATCATAAACAACTCGCCGCTCCCAATTCTTAGTAATGCTGCTGTGGCCAAACGCCTCCCATCCGCTGACAACAGAGACGGCAAGTGCTGCAGCAACGTAGCACTTATCGCAGCAAGCACTGCCATGCACGCTATACCGTACATGCTGCTGCTGGTGCTGCTGATGCTGCTGCTGCTGATGCTGCTGCTCCTGCTGCTGCTGTCCCGACTAGTCTCAGGAGCGACAGCAGCTGCAGCAGAAGAGGCGGGAGAAGTTTCTGCTGTAGAAGCAGCAGCAACATCTGCAGGAGCAGCAGCGGCACCAGCAGTGGCACCAGCAGCGGCAGCGCCAGCGGCCGCAGCGAGCTGCTTAAGTCTCACAGCTGCCATTGTTAGAGCAAAACAAAACGATGTGTTTGCGTGTGCTGCTGCAGCAGCTGCTGCTGCTGTTTCTAAACGCTGCCGACGCTATTGGTGCTAGAGGACGAAGGTGTTGTTGCTGCTGCTCCGCTTGAGACTGCAGTACAAAAGGCAAAGAAATAGCTCTTTCCAAAAGCAGAAACGCCAAAAATCTCAGGAAATAAGAGAAAAAACCTAACAAGCTCAGGCGCAAACCCTCTTTTCACTGACAGGAGTGACCTTAAGAGCATGCTCTGCCTGCAGCAGACTGTAGGAGCACCCAGCTGCAGCAGCAACAGCAGCAGCAGCTACTTGCTATGCGTTCTTCTAGATACACATCAAAAACTAAATTATATTTCTTTAACGGGTCTTTGCTGCCATTTCATTTTGGTGATACGCTCCCGCTGCTGCTGCTGCTGGTACTACTACTACTCCTGCTGCTCCTCGTGCTGCTATTGCTACTCCTGCAGTTCTTTAGGTTAAAAACAAACCAAATAAGCCAATTACAACTTTGGTAAAACCCCTGCCGCTGTCTTCTCCTGCTCATTAATGAAACGTGCTCCTGTATATAGCAGCACCAGCAGGAGGAGAAGGAGCACCAGCAGCAGCAGGGTGTGTGCGATTTCTGTACCGCCTTTCAGAGACCAAACGATGGCAGCAGCTGCTATAGCTGCTGCTGCCTCATGCAGCAGCAGCAGCAGAGATACCAAAATGGTGGTGCTAGTGACGACAGTAGTGCTAGGGAGAAGGACGGAGACGCTATGCTGCTCCTCAAGTATAATTTAAAAAGCCTATCTTTTCGTGCTGCTGCTTACTGCACTTGGCTGCTTCTTTGCTTGGCTCTCAGGCTCTTGCTTCTGCGGCTGGCTCGGCCCCTCGTAGTGCCTTCACTGCTTGATTTGCTATCTGCCGCACTCATACATACCGCACGCATACATACATACACACACAGACACTCACACGCACACACACACACACACACACACACACACACACACACACACACACACAGAGCACACACAAAGAGAGAGAGAGGGAGAGAGAAGAGACAGCTACACACATACATACACACTCTATCTTTCTCTGTCTTTTCTGTCTGTCTGTCCGTCTCTGTCTTCCTGTCTCTCGCTCTCTGCCATTATCTCATCGTGCTCGCTCTTTCTTCAAAAGCAGCTCTTCCTTCTGGCATTGCAATAAAGGGAGAGACAGGCAGCAGCAGCTCCACGCAAGCGCTTGTGAAAAGCTTTTTATGGAATTTGGGTGTAGTGCCTAGGAATTAGAAAAAGACGCAGGCAGGTGCAATTGCTCCGCCAACTTCTCAACAACGTTGCTGCTGCTGCTGTTGCTGCCTGTTGTTGCTTCACAGGAGCAGATCCTTGGGAGACGGCAAGAACCTTCCTGCTGCAGCATTTCCCAACGCTTTGCACTGCGCGGCGCATTGGTGCGGACACGAGCCACTACGCCCCAACGTACACACGCAACAGCAGCAGCAGCTCGTGCTGCCACTGCAGTGACACCTGAGGTCGGCTAGACTTTTTGTTGAGTGGTGGAGTGTCTGTGTTTCTGCTGCCGCTGCTCGTGGCTCAGCGGCCCTTGCAGGGCATCTGGCTCACCAGCAGTTGGCGGTTGTCTCTACCATTGCTGCGGACACAGCAGCAGGCAAGAGCGTTCTCACAGGCAGTTGCCGCACCCCTATGATTTTCGAGGCAGCAAAATTGCCAAATGAAACGCCAGGCAAACCCGAGCAAGAAATCGCTGATGCTGCTGCAGCAACAGCAAAAAGAGCTGCAGCAGCAAGCGCTGCTGCAGCAACAGGAAAGATAGCTCCAGCAGCAAGTGCTGCTGCAGCAACAACAACTGCCGCTGCAGCACGAGCAGCAGCAGCACGGGCTGCAAGGAACAGCCTCTTTGCTGCCAGGCTTCAGAAAGAGGAAGATGCCTGTGCAGGCTGGACGCCAAGCAGCTGCTGCAGCAAAACCAGCACCTGCTGCAGTCTGCTGCCAGGCAATAGCAAAAGAGGCAGCAGCAAAAGCAGCAGCAGCAGCAACAAGGAAAGACAGCAAAGCGTAGCAGGCAACGCAGGGAGACAGACAAGCAGCAAAGCTGGTGCTGCTGCTGCTTCTCGCACAGATGCTCCTGTTGCTGGTGCTGCTGCTGTTAGAACTTTAAACCAAAAACAACGGAAAACCCAGAAACAATTGTCTGCGGCAGCAGCAGGAGCAACAACAGCAACTGCAGCAGCAACCACAGCAACACCTGCAGCAGCAGCAAAAGAAACGCCAGGACGAAGCTCTCAAAGGCCGCCACTCATAGCACGGTCTGCTGCTGCTGCTGGTGCTGCTGCTCCGGGGTCCGCTGTACCTATTAGTAGAGATCGAGCCTCGGGTGCAACACCAAGTGATGTTGCCATCTCTCTTGCAGCAGCAAGCAGGCGCCTGCTGAGGCAGCTGCTGAGCCAGCATCAACAGCAACCTCTCAAGGAGGCCCTGCTGCAACAACTCACCCGCATGCCGCAGCCCCAGCAAATTGCTCAGCAGCAGCAGCAGCAGGAAGAGGGCGTTTTAGAGTTGGGAAGCGCATTTCGGCGACCCGAAAGTTACTTTATTCGAAGCTTCACCCGCAAAAGCGGCAAAAACCAAAGACGCACCACCAGCAACGCAAGCTGCAGTTTCAACAGCAGCAGCAAACTCTCTACCACTGGGCTGCAGAAAGCCCCAGCAACGCCAGCAACCGCAACAGAAGTCCATGCGAAGCCACGAGCTGCTTCTGCATCAGCACCTCCAGCAGCAACAACGGAAACTCCCGTAAAGTCGCCACTGCTGACGGGGCGCTGCTCAGTAGCATGCAAAGAAAACAGCAGCAGCAAACCGACGCTTCAGACTCAGTGCTGCTGTTGCACATTGCGGCGCTCTCGTAGCACTGCTGCTGCTGCTGCTGCTGCTTCGGGCGGCAGCACCTGCAGCACTTGCAGCACCTGCAGCAACAACAGCAGCAGCAGCAGCAGTGTCAACATGAGTGCCTGCAGCAGCAGCAACAGCAGCAGCAGCAGCAGAGCCTGTCAGGCGGCAAAGGGGATAAGCCAACGGGATTATAGCCGCATGCTGAGCAGCCAAAAAATAGAAATGAGAGAGTTGCAGCATCAGGTGCCTCAGCAAGGGCTGCACCAGCAAGACTTGTCTCTAAAAGCAAACAGAGCGTCCAACCATGGCAGGTGCAGCAGCAACCTCAATGGCAACAACCGTAAAAGCAGCAGCTGCTGCAGCAGCAGCAGGGCCCGCAACAACAACCTCAATGACAGTACGCGTGGAACCAGCAGCTACTGCAGCAGCAGCAGCACGGAGACACAAGGGCAGGAACGCAGCAAGGCTACTAATGGGTTTGAACGTGCACCCAACCGAAAGCAAAGCATGAGCAAGAATCGCTGCAGCTGCTGCTGCCGCGATGCTGTTAATGACACAGCAGCAGCAGCATCAGCAGCAGCAGGTGAGATGCGCCGCCCCTCGCCCCTATCTGCTCCTTTCCTGATCCCTGAAGCCCAAGAGCAGCACAGGCGCAGACAGGCTTGCTCATTGCAGTGTTGCCGCTTTTTCTGCTTCGGCGGCTGCTGCTGCTACCGCTGCTGCTGCTGCTGCTGGCACTTGTACTGGATGCCTTTGCCTGTTGGGAGGTGCAGCAGCGGCAGCAGGCAAACAAGTCACAGAAAATGTTTGTCTCCGGCTGTACCGCGAAGGACTTCAAAGCGTCTTAGAGAGGAAAAAAGCAGCAGCCCAGCAAAGCGGTTGACAGAAAAAGAGAGGTGCGCATTCGCATCTTCTAGCACCCCGCCACGCCTTGAGCTTTGCGTGATTCTGTACAAGTCTTCCGATGGCTATTTGCCGCAAGATGTTCCCATTGCTTGCGGCTTGCGCTGTTCTCTCTCTGTTGCTCTTTGGCACCTTTTCTGTCTGTTAGTCGATTTTTTGTTGTCTGTCTCTGTTCTCCCTTTTCTGTCTATTTGCCTACTTCCTGCTGTCTGTTTTTTCTTCTGTCTCTGTCTGCTTGTCTCGCACTGTCTCTTCCGTCTCCACTGTGTCTCTCCTTAGCGTCTCCCGCCTTCTGTCTTTTTCGTTGTGTGTCTCTTTTACTCCGCAGCTGCATCTCTCTCAGCACCTTTGCGCTGCCTCGTGTTAAAGCGCAACTGGTCTTAACTAATGAGCGCACTGCGTGGCTTTGCTATCTCCCCACTGCCATCCTCCCCCGCAACTTTTGCTGCTACAGGGCAGGTGCTGCCGCTGCAGATCACGCGGCAGAAGAGACAAACAGCACTCCCTTTGGAAACGAAGCAACCACAAACAGAGACACGCTGGTTGACGTAAAAGAACAGCCGCGAAGCGCCTGCGGGATCTGTCTCTTACACGCACTGTTTGATAGCTGTTGCTTGACACGCCACACCCACTTGCCGGATGAGAAACCTGCTATACCTGGCAGCAAGAGAACTAGGGTGTTTGAAGGGGTGTCGATTACGTCTTTTTCGTTTACAGCAATTTCACTTTTCCTTTGTTCGTCTCGTTTACCTCCCCAAAAATACGAAAAACCCTTTTAGCACGAGCTAAAAACAATCAAGAGTCTTGCTAATGTCCTCATAGACACAGCCGAGGTCACCTTACACTATAGACCCATCCAGAACTAAACCAACTCTTTGGCCGAGGGTAGGAGTGGATGAGGGTTCGATTCTCAGCACTAATTGCTCTGAAGTGCGTTAAGTTTGCCGAGTTTTTTGCATTCTTGTCCCTCAAACCAAATTATAGCAGAAGGCTTAAAGCTCTTGAAACAAAAAACTTGGAAACTGAGAAGCTCCAGTGCCTACATGCTCACAGGTCGAGCATTTTAGAATGCATGCAGAGGCAAAAGACAGGCGGGGTTTCTTAAGAGGAACTGTTTACGGGTTATTGGAGAAACTAGTGTTTAAAAAATAATGCTGGCTGCTTTATTTGCCACTTTGTGGGTTGTCTGCGAGTTCTGAGGTGTACGTATACCAGCAGGTTGGGAGTTGCAGCTCAGTCTCAGCAGTCCCCATCAAGGGCGCGGCTTTGCAGTGTTCAGTCCCTTTGGAGATATCGGATATCGATAAAGAGAACTTGGAGCGAGGGAGTAGTTTTCCGTTAGGCAGGCTAAGGCTGTCCAACCGCTGCTGGCCTCGGGCTGTGCAGCTGGCAGCACAAAACCATCCTTCCATCGTTGGCAGCACTCCCTATGGCGGAAGCCAACGGCGTTGTAAATGGCGGGGGCCCATCAGGTTCTGTGGGCGAGCCTAACGGAGTGTTGGTTGTGCGTTTAGAGGGTCATCTCTCTGCCATGCAGGAAGATGTGTATTTAACAGACAAGCTGCCTCACGCTCTTCCGCTGGACACCCTGCCTTACGTGGACCCCTTGCCAGCCGAGCAGCAGCAGGAGGTGCAGCGGCTGTTGCAGCAGGAAATGGTAGAAATAGCAAAGGAAGAGGGTGGGGGGCACCAGGGAGAGCCCCCCGACTATCTTAAGGATTTTCCCGTGCCCGCAACTCCGATGCTTGACGACTCGGAAAGTTTGCTGGGCAAAGAAATGGCAAGAAAGGCAAAGGGTGAGGAGGCCTGCAGTTTGTCCGCAGACCTTTCCCAAGAGGGTTTCTGCGCTCTCAGAGATGCTGCCCTGAGGCTGTTACAGGAAGACCAGTTGGTTTGCCGGCATTTAGAAGAGAGTTTGAAAGAGAGACGGAGACGGAGACACACAGGTGGTGGCGGAGAGAAAGCATGCATAAATGGGCGGGTGCTTTTTGCGGGCTATTTGTGCAGGTGAGCACATTCCCGCGTTGGATCTCTCGATGTTTTCCTCCTTTTCGCGTCCTTCGGGGCCCAAGGCCTCCGACGTGAAAGAATGGGAAAAATGTGTTTCACAGTCTCAGAAGCTGCTGCAGCACGCAGCAGTGGCGCACGTAAACCTCGAGCTAATGAATGCCCATGCCACCGCGTCTTGGCAGAGACATCTGAGAAACTTGTCGCAGACCAAAGACAGGTGAGCAGCAAAAAAAACTCTTGCCTTTCGTGCTCGGTCTATCCGTCTTTGGCTTTCTGCGTGTCTCCTCTGTGTCTTTTCCTGTTTGTCTCTCGATGTGCCTCTTTGTGTTTGTCTCTTTCTGTGCATCTCTCGTTCTGTGGGTAAGCGTCTGTTCCTGTTAATTTGTCTATCTCTCTATCTCTTTCGCTTTATCCCTTCTCTATGTCTTTTCCTGTAAGCACATCTGTCTATTTTTCTATCTATGTTTCCATGTCTCCTGTCGTCTTTCTGCTTTTTCCCTGTCTTGGTGAATCCTGCTATCTCTCTGCCTCGACCTATTTTTTTGCGTCTCTGTATCTGCATCTTTTTCTCTGTTTCTCTTTCTCTGTATCCCTATCTCTGGCCCTCTATGTATCTCTGTCTCCTTCTGTGTCTCTTTTTGTGTCTCCGTCTATCTGCCTTCCTGATTCTCTCTGTTTTGGTGGGTTTTTCTGCCTCTCTGTCTCTATCTCTGTCTGCGTGTCTCTGTCTCAGTTTCTGAGTGTCTCTGTCTCTCTGTCTGCAAGTCTCGTTTCACATTTCCGTGTCTTTCTTTTTTTCTGCGAGTTTTCTGCCCTTCGCGCGCGCACTTCAAGTGTCTGCGTGCACAGACATTCTCTGCAGTGTACAGGAGCAGCAGCCGCCAATTTCGCATACCAAAAATACGCAGGCTGTGCAGTTGTGGCTGCGTAGATCTGTTATCTCTCCGTACGCACATTGTCTCTTGTTTTCTGCATGTCTTTCGTCTGAAGTGTCTTTACATCAAGTGCTTTGCACTTTTCTCGTTTCTGCATGCGTTTGTTTCGGGCTCTTCTCTGCTTGCGTTTTTAGGCTTTCTTCTGCGGTCAAAAGAACCGCCGAGGAGTCCGACAGAATTTGCAAGACGAGGAAAGTGGAGCAGGTGGAGGCGGCAGTCACTCTCAAACAGCTAGAGCAAACTGCTGCTCAGTACAAAGACAAGTGGGAAGCTCCAGTGGCTACCAGGGAGCAAACGCTCCTTGCTTTTGTCTGTTGAGGTTCTCGCAGTGCGCAGCACGGCCTTTCTAAGAGCGCTCTATAGGCCTTTGTTCCGCACACGGAGACGATACCACTTTGAGCTGTAGAGGATATAGTGGTGTTGGGAGATGTGGATTTACTTGCTAGTGTCTCCCTCGGTGTCGAGGCACTTGTCTCTTCTTCGCACGGTTGCGTGCTTGCATGTTTTGTTGGCTCGCTCGCACGGAGTTTCTGGTGGTTCTTGAGTGGCGCGAATTTTCGTGCTTTTGTGGAGATCTCCCCCTTCTTTCTGCGCAAATGGACTTAAAGCTCACTACGAGTTCGCTCTTTTGGAAATGCTTGCGCCTCTGCCTGTATTCATCCCTCTGTCTCTTTCTCTGTCTGTACCCTTTCCTGTATCTGTCCGTTTGCCTGTGCCTCTGGCTGACTCTGTGTCCGTCTGTCTGTCTTGTGCCTCTGTGCGTGGGTGCATTTGCGTTTCCAGAGTCTCTTTGTTGCTGTGTTTATTGTCTCTGCTTTATGTTTCCGTGTTTATCTGTTTCTGCTGCTCAGCAACGCGACAATCATAGAGGCCCTTGGCCCGCTGACTGCAGAGGTTTGCAATTTGAAGGCCAAGTGCAGAATCAGGTGCGCCTGCGTCTTTACTTGTTTGTGATTCGTGTTTCTTTTGTTTTGGGGAACAGACGGCCACCGGCCTCTCACTTGTCGGTTCAGCAGCAGTTTTTTGAGTGTATATACGCACGGCCTGTGCGTTCATCGCTTTATAAAAGTATGTATTTTTGTAGAAATGCATGTCTGCCGATAGCTTTGCAGTACGCCTCTATGTCTGCACCCGTAACGAAAGAAAGAGATAGCTGCATGTTTGTTTGTTCTCTCCTTAGACAGACGCACGCACTTGTCTCCGTTTCTCTGTGTGCAGTTATATGTCTGTAGCTAATGTGCATAGCTGCGTGCAAACAGTTAAATCAGCATCTGGCTGTATGTGCGTAGCTATTAACGTATAGCTGTCTACACACACACCTATGTCTGTGAGGTGTACAGACAGACGGACAGAGAGCTAGCTAGCCGCATGCTTTTGTGTATATTGTCATATGTGTCTCCAGATAACTGTGCACAGGCATATGCGTATATGCGTGTCTGTCTGTCTGTGGAGCTGCGTACAACCGCCGATGTGCGGCGTAATGGGCACCTGCCTGGGTGTCTTCGTATCCAACTTGTGCGTCTTTCCAAGCATATCTCCCGTTTGTCTTGCTTGTCTCTTCGTGTCTCTGCAGAGGAATTTTGCCAGAGTACGCGGAAGACGACGAGTTGGATATCGAGGCTTGGCAAGAGGCGGCGGGGATGAAGGCGCAGACGCCAACAGCTAGCTAGCTGCTAGCTTCAGGGCACGTAGCTAGCTAGTTAGGTGCAGGGAAAGTAGGTAGCTAGCCAGCTGTAGGGAACGTAGCTAGCTAGCTAGCTAGCTTTAGGGAACGTAGCTAGCCTCAAGGAAACTTGTCAGCCGCCACTATGCCACAGTGAAGTTGTGAAGCTCGTGGGTCGCTTCCGTTGGATCTTGACGGGGGCATTCTGCTGCAGCATCACAACGAGTTTGCCAGCATGTCGCTAACAAAATGTATTGATGGTTTTCCTGCGAAGCAGGGAGTGCCGACGGCCTTGCTGCTGCAGCAGGTGCTGCACATATTGCAGGACCTACTAAGCAGCTACCTCCTTGCTGCTGAGGGGCTGTGCTCGTCGCAGCTGTGGGCTGCGCACGGCAAAGAAGTCACGGGAGCGTTAGCTCGCCGATGCCTCTCTTTGCATGCGTCTTTTCTGCTTTTCTTCTTGCTTTTTCTTCGGCTTCTCGACTAGCTCCACTTCTTATGTACTAGTAACTCTACTTCTTATGCATTAGTTGTATATGAGAAGTCGGGCTGCCTCCTCAGTAGCTGAAGACAAAGAAGGAGAAATAGGAAGGAACTGAGAGCAGAGCAACACTGCAGACCCAATACATGCCGCTGCAACTGCTTCCTATCCCTACTTGTTGCAGGGTATTGCTTTCTAAACTCCCTCACATAAGAGACAGAAGGTATCAGTATCTCAACAAAGACCGGCACGCGGAATACCCAAAAACAACTCGCTGTCATGCCTCTGCCGTTGCCGCAGCGAAAATAAGGGTTACGCAGATGCCGAGAACGCACTGTTTGCTTTTTGGTTCCGCACTAATTTGCGCTTGTGCTTCTGCCATTGCCGAGCAGCGGGCGAATGTACTGACGCACTTCAGGCTTGCTGTGCCCGAGCTGGAAAAGGCTAAGAAGGGGTTGCCCTGTAAGGTGCTCAACTTACTGGCAAGGCTACCTAGCTTCTAAGCTAGCATGATTCTTAAGAGGCAGACAATTGTGTGCTCTGTGGACAGAAGCTGCAAAACTCCAAAGAGAAGCACCGGCTAGCCATAGCTTGAAACTCGCTGCGGAGTGGCGCATACGCGGCATAACTCTCCACGCACAGCAAGCGCCTTGGGTTTGGACTACGCTTAACGGTGAGGTCACAAGCAGAAGCTCCTCTACCGTGGCAAATGCGTCCCAATGGTTTCTGTAAGTATACTGTGAAAGATGCAAGATGCTGCTTATTCAAGTGCATTGCCACCCCCAGCTACGCGCGACCGCTTTCGCATGCGGTGGGAGACGAAGCGTCCTATACTAGCCCATCGAGATCCCACGGCAACATTACGCCTTTTCTTTTTTTCCTTGTCACAGTAACAAGGTAGGTACATATAGAAGCTCCTAGATCAGGGTGAGAAAGGGTGTCCCCGTATAAGCAGACGTTTGCTTATGCAAGGCGCACTAGAAACTGGCAACACTATCTGGCGTTACATGCAGGAGCTGTTTCACATGGCCGGAGCCCAGGACTAAACTGAAATATACATTTTGATGGCATTTCAAAGAAGCTAATTTCGAATCTACGGATCTCTTTATAGAGATCGAAGGTTTAGCCGTAGTTCATTAACACAGTTTAGTCGTTTACTAAAAGAAAAAAGTACCTCTGCTGGTGTTTCTTCCACAAAAAACCAAGTGTGCTCTTCAAAAATATAACAAAATTTTAAGAAATATAGTTGGAGGTGAATTGACGCTTTACTGGTGGGCAATTCACACATTGCTACTGAGTATCAGGGTCTGCTTAGGTATCAGTGAAAGGGTGGGACGCATACGCACCTGGAAGGAATAGTGCACGGGCTGATTCACTTTTTAAGATGAACAAAATTAAACGTTTTAAAAGACGTAACAACGCGAGAATTGTGCTTTTACAGAGAGATTGCCAAGCCCCATACACAGAAGTTGTTACCAATAGAGGACAGGCGGCAGCCCTGCAGCAGCAGGTGCAACAGCAGCAGCCCCTACTGTGCAAGTGCAAGTGGGGAAAGGAAAATTGCGCGGCAGACTTGCTTCTGTTGGGAGCAGAAAGGAGCAGAAAGAAAGGAATGGCAGTTGCGTTAGCTTAGAGCAGCCGCCGTGTCTGCCTTGGTGCTTATACACTGGAACACCCCACACCCTGGAGTTTCGTTCCTTTCCAGATATACCGTCTTTTTTTTTTCTTTCTTTTTTCTTTTTTTTTCTCCCGTATTTCGCAGTCAAGATGGGGCGCCGACCAGCTCGCTGCTACCGCTACTGCAAGAACAAACCCTACCCGAAGTCCCGCTTTTGCAGGGGTGTGCCTGACGCCAAGCTGCGTATTTACGACGTAGGCAGAAAGAAGGCAGATGTTGATGAATTCCCCTCAGTTGTGCATCTCGTTTCGGACGAATATGAGCAAATTTCGTCTGAGGCTCTGGAGGCGGCTCGCGTTTGTGCGAACAAGGTAAATATAGGCATTTTCCGAATTTCTAATCCCGTCTGCACACTTGGAATGGTTAGTGGTTGTTTTCCCGTGTTTCTTACGAGTAGCAGGATTCAGTAACGTGCGATACTCCGGCTAGTGACTATGTTAAGAAGCAGGGATGGGGGCTTGTGTGTCACCAACGTGCTTGGGCGTTCGTGCTCTTGTGCCGGCTGTGCAGTACATGATCAAATTTTGCGGCAAGGACAACTTCCACCTCAGGATGCGCGTTCATCCCTTCCACGTGTTGCGCATCAACAAAATGCTGTCGTGTGCGGGTGAGACCGGTTCTTTTCGCTCTTTCCGTCGTCTGTATCTGCTGTTTTTGCTATTTTCAGCACATTTTGCGCCCGTTGCTTTTATCGGGTCTTGCAGGTGCTGATAGGCTGCAGACGGGTATGCGTGGCGCCTTCGGCAAGCCGACAGGACTCGTCGCTCGCGTGGACATTGGCCAAATCCTTATGTCTATCCGCACGAAGGCAAGCGCATGCGTCGCGCTCGTTGTGCATCTCACTAGATGAGTATAGGAGCTTGGAGGGCTGGGGGCCTTTGAGAGGTTTCTGCTGCTGCTCGATTTTGAGAAAGTAATGTTCCGTGTTTGCTGCTACAGGAATCAATGACAAACACCGCTACTCTCGCCCTGCGCCGTGCTGCCTTCAAGTTCCCAGGCCGTCAAAAAGTGTTTGCTTCCAGCAAGTGGGGTTTCACGCCTTTCACTAGGGAAGAATACAAGAAGTGGCAGGCAGAGGGTCGTATCGTTTCTGACGGGGTTTGCGCCAAGTGGCTTGCAAAGAAGGGACCTCTCGCCGACACGTTTCCTCTTGCTAAGGATGTCATGCTTCCTGTTGAGGTCTAAATGCCGGCAAAAATGACGCACGGGCAGTCAGCACGGTTTTTGTTGCTGCATGCAAGCAAAATACTAGTCATATATACAACTGCGAAAAGAGAGAGAACACCCACCGTGCGAGCAAATCTCTTTTTCATTTCTTACAAACTGCTCGTCTTCAGCGGCTTGGCACCGGAATTGCCCGGCTTGACGCGTCCCGACGTGCAGAGGAAGCAGAAGAAAGCAGAGAGGAATAGCATTAGCTTCTTAAGGAGTGGTTTGCTTCTTTTTGCATCCCCAGAAACGAGCATGCTACAGATCAGTTGGGGAATATAAGCAAAAAGTAGGCGGCGCATAGTGGTATTTGTGATTCTCCGGAGGATGCTTTCCAGAACGTAAGAGCCCTTAGCTGCTTAGGGTGAGCTTCCCCACTGTTCAAGCCTTCAGGGTACTTTAGCTTTCATAGAGCAGGATAACTTTCCGGGAGGTGGGAATCAAGAGGAATTTAGTAGTAGGTAGCCGCCATCCTCTCCTCCAGACCAGTGACACCGCGCTTCGGTGCATTAGATAATTACTTTCAGTGCCTGAGTTTGACTCGTTCCCCCGAGAGGCTTGCCCACTAGGATTCTTGTGTTTAAGCTCCCAGCTAGCGTCGTTGCCTGCAGGATCAAAGCCGACAGGCAGACAGAGGTTGAGATTGATCACTCCCATCCGTGTGACTCCCAAACAAATTTGTTTTCATCTTCATCGGTGGCCCCTGCTCGGCACATGAGGCCAAAGAGATGCGGCTCAGCAAGGCCGATCCAGCAAGCAATTCCCCTTATGCAAGCGCATGATTTTGTTGCCATTCCACTTGCATTTAAGCAAACGATGCCAGGTTTCAAACTCTCCTAGGCACGCTGCTGCAACGTGGGACGCGATTCCAGAGGCTACCTTTAATGGTGTGTTGTTGGGATCCGCCGATCCCTCGCGTCAGCGCACGGAACTGCTTATCCGTCAGTTGCGGAAATTTTATCGAATAGATTGCGACCTGCCAACAGAGGGTACGGACTCGCCCTCCTAGACGCACACTACGCATGGATCCTGCTGTGTGTGTGCACTAAGGGAGCTACATAAAACTCAAGAAATTAGTTTAAGGTGCTAAATCATTGGGGGGAAAGTATCAACACCCTATCTCTTCAGGCAATATGGGAAACCACAGATTGCGCGGAAGAATTGCTCTCAGACATGCTGCCTGTGCTGCAGGTTCTGTGGAGGCTGGTATGCGATCTCCCACTCTTTAAATGTGTTTCCGGCCGAAACCTAAACAGGGAACTACCGTTGGGTGCTTTGTGTTATTTATTTTCAGAGATACCCTGGAGAGCTTTCCTTCAACAGCGCTGGCCGCACGCTCATCCCCAAGAGCAGTCACCTCAATACTTGGTTCTACCAAAGAGTTTCTCACATGCTGGGCTACTCGTTCTCACAGGCAAAGAATTAACCCTTTTACTCATATATAGTTAGAGCATTAATTAGGGCAACTCAAAGTGGTTAGCAGGCGGACATACACTGGAATGCCGAACATCTACAGAGTGCCTTAAGGAAAAAGGGAAAAGTGCTCGCATAATGGTTGTAACACTTACGCGAGCGCCTAACGAAAATTGAAATCCCAAAGAAGATTTAGGTGAAGAGTTGAGAATTTCATGGTTAATTGAAGGGATTCCAAACCTTTTTCCACTGAATTGCGACTGTGGGGGAGACGCCGAACTCGGAGATGCATGCTCATTATGCACAGCTAGTCAGTCAAGAACATATGTTCCATCCCAATCATCGTTATATTCCTTGTTTTTTGTCTACAAAGGTATAGACATTTCAAATTTAGAGCTCAGAGTTCTCAACTAATCTTAGTGGAACATGCACAAGGTCTTTGAGCTGCTCGTTCTTTGTGCAGCATTCGCATTCCTTAGAGTACCTTCGGAATGTGCAGCTTCCAAACCTGGCCCTTACATTGACATTGTGAAAATGCATTTGAACCTGGAAACCAGCACAGCCGAAACCAATGGGCGTGCTATGCTGCCGAGATTGAGACATGGTACTCAACACTCGGCGCTTGTCCTTTTAATCTCGTTGATAGCAGCTGTGGCTTTTGCGTATTTGATGCTGCAATGCTTCAAAGCTTTTGGCTCAAATTTGAGTGTTGGGGAGGACAGACAATCAGAAATCCAAAGAGGTTTGGGCGGGTCGTGCAGAGTGCGTCGCTATCTGCTTTCTGGCAGTTAGGGAGCAACGCATGTAGGGTGTGGGCCGCTGTTTTTAACAGTGGCAAATGCGGGAACTTTCTGAAATGCGACCTACATCTTACTTCTGTGGAAGTCAGCTGATTTCTGTCGGCGTCAGAGAGTCTGCCGGGTGTGCCGCGGATGCAGGCAGATGTCCATAAAGCGGCCTTCGGGTTTGTTTCGTTTCGTACATCCCTGTCAGGACTGTGGGTTTACCGGGGTCAGGTACAATGGGTACTAACAGCCTCTGGCACGGCGCGTGGCCGTACAGAGGCCATTTTACATTGGAATGCCGTCAGCAGCAATTCAAACGTGTGTTACGACACCAGCTTTCAAAGCGCTTGATTCACATTGTTGATATTTGCAGGGTGTACGGGCGATTATTGGCACGTAGATTTCACACTGGACTCTTGATCCTCTGATCCGCAGCACGAAAACATCTGAGCGGCCCGCAAAGTTTTCGGACAAGTTAGAACAATATCATGAAGCGGAGCTCTTTATCGTATTGCTTTCTTTTGTGCCCTTGTGTCTTTTAGATGATGAAATGATTTGCACGTAGGGTATCTTTCTGGGTAAAGGCGGGTGGTTTCTAACTGCTTGAGCAACATCAAATCTTGTCGGCACAAAGATTGTGACGGCATGCAGGACATCCGTGAAAAGTAAGCGTTGCTCAGTGGACGGTGATAATAGGCAGCAACGGCTCCGCACTGCCAGACGTCTCCCAGCACGGAGGGCTTTGCTTGATACAGGGGTGGGGGCTCTCATGGTTAGAGTTGCACAGCACCCTCACGAGTCTACTGTAGCGCCAGCCGGCATAATGCTGCTCATCACGCATGCCGAAGGGCAGTACAGCCGCCACATTCAGCAGGCACGTCTTGACACCACAGAGACGAGTTCACATTGCCGCTTACTCCCACAGGTAATCTGCCGTGCAGTGGTCTCGACCTGGCGAGATCATGACACAGCAGTGCAGGTGGGCAGAATGTGGCGTGCTGCTTCCACCAGGAAGTGCGTTGAGGGCCCTTGAAGGAAAGGAGGCTGGGCACACGTTGGACGGGGGTGGGCTGGCAGAAGTGCCAAGCTGTGTTTGTGAGTGGAGTTGATGGTTTTGTATAAAGCAGTTGCTGGCTGTCCCCGGTGGTTGACAGTGTCTGTGAACAAGCTGTGTTTGTGAGTGGAGTTGGCGTATAAAGCAATTGCTGGCTGTCCCTGGTGGTTGACAGTGTCTGGGAAGGCAGTCGTGTGGAATGACTGGGCTGAAGGATGTGGCAGAAGAACCTGAATTTGGTTTGGCGGCACAGAGGGACACGCGCGAGACTGAGAGGGCGGGGCTTTTTCCTTGCATGTGTGGTGTGGGCGTGAGGCCAGGCGACAAAATGATTCTGAGAGGCAGCGTTTCGCTTGTTGTGGGTGTTTGACGACTGAGGTTTGGATTGGTGTGTGGGTATTACAGGGTGAGGCAGCATAAGCGTAGTGCAAGAACTGGTTATTCGTTGTCGGAGGGTGGCAGCTAGACAAGGAGTAGGTGAG
>NPHX01000284.1:4441-18396 GCA_002271815.1 Eimeria falciformis
CGGATGTGTGTTTAGATATACAGATATACATAGGCGTGTACTCACATGTTCACAGATGTTGGTACGCACAAATAGGACTGTAAACAAAGTTCTATTTAACATGTATGCATGTAATGTGTACATCTGTGTATACGTATACTCACATAAGCACATGTGTGTCGGATGTGCTGCTGAGAATAGCTTTAACTGCTAGGACAAAATCCGGTTTGCTCTCCGCGGCACTCAGGAATGGGGGCTAGACAAAAAGCGCTTGATCTGGGGCTCTGGATGCTAGCGTCTAACCTCAAGGAACGCGCAAAGCTACTCTTTTTTGGAACCTGCTGCTGTTGGTGCGGTTTCATTGGTCTGTTGTTGCGGTAAGGATATCGCTTTTAATCTAGGTTGCCTTTGCTTCTTCGCTGCCCGTTTTGTTTCGTGTCAGTTGTGCTGTGCTGCTACTGGAGTCTTGGCGTCAAGAAGAGCGTCACGATAAACAGGTTCAACTAGTGCACTTGCAGCGAAAGAAAGCGACGGGCAGTGAATCAACGCAAATTAATACCACAGCTGAGATGAATCAACGGAAACAAATTTCACAACTGCGCAAGCAGAAGTACACTGGCAAATGCATGCACAGCACTTCGTGTGAACTAACGAAGCCCGCTGACATCTTCATGCTCTGAGGCAAAATCAAACGCAAAGCATTTTAAAAGCGCTAATTCAGAAACATTGAAACGCTTAGCAGCAACTGAAAAAGCCCAAAACCAGCTACACGCAAAGCCGATAGCCAAGAAAACAAGGCCTCGCGCAAAAAACATAACAAATGAACCTCTAAGGTTTGGGGTTTAGGTTTTTGTACGCCAGAATTAATAAGGCCTGAAGAGACGACGGCCCGGAATCTGGCGAGAGTAGATTCATGTATGTCTCTAGGAATTTTTTGTACCGTTTTCCAAAACGCCGAGAAGCCCGTGCTGCTAGCATCCTTCTGCAGCTACTTGACAGGCACCACTATAATAAACGGACCTAATCCCACTAGGTGTTTCCGTCTGGCAGTTTGGGAGCAGCGAAAAGGTGCATGTTTGTCTCTTCTGTTTTCCTGATTGAAAGACGAGACCCTCCAACTCCTACGGCTGCTGTTGCGCCGTCTCAGCATTGCAAAGCCCGGCAGAGATTGTGTGCACACTGTTTTGTGTTGACCTACACTTTGCACTAAACAGCATCAAACGGTAGCAACAACCCCCCGCAGCTTGTCAGCAACATGAGCAGCAACGACAAAGAAGCACAAGCCTTAATTACTTTGCAACGGCAGGGGAGTTTCGTCGTTCCCAGGGTCTTCGCTGTTTATGAGTTTGTGTGTAGCCATAAATGCCACTTGGGCTCTTTAGCTGCTGAGTTGTCGCCGCTGGGGCGGCTACCAGGGCCATGGCTAGGCGGTGGACAGCAGCAGCAGCAGCAACTGCAGCGGCAGCGCTTGCTCTTGCGACAGCAGCAGTAGCACCTTTCCCATTTGCTTGTTTCCTTTGTCTGCAGCTGTGGCGGCAAGGCTGCTAAAGGAGAGCAAAAACCATGCGGCCGCCTAACGAGTCAGGATGCGTGGCCAAACGGAGAGGGTTGGTTGTTGCTTGTTTCGTTGCTCTGTCGGGTGCTGCCATTCTGCCAATGACGCTGATTGCGTTTCTGCATCTTTATAAGGATACCGAAGCAAAAAAAGTTTACTTTGCTGCACGTTTTAGCGTGCCCCTTGCCATGAAAAGTAGACTGGTTATCGCTATGCGTCCCGCTCGCAGTTTCTCGTCCTCTTTGTTTTTCTCCCACGTCTTTCAGTCTCCTTTGCTGGCTGCTAAATGCGTTGTCGTTTTCCCCTTATTCGCAGGTGCAAATTGAGCTTTTCTTCTGCGCCTTGTTTCTTTTGCCGTATGCCTCGTGCGTCGAATTGCCCTGCCTTTGCTGTCTCTGTCTCCCCCCAAGTCTCTCTGCCAGGGTGTATCGGGCTCCGTCTCTTTGATTCTCTCCGCCTGTCTCATTTCATTGGTTGTCTTTGTGTATGTCTTTTGCTGTCGTGTGCTTTTTCGTGTGTAAAAGCCTCTGCAGCAAAAGCAGGTGTGGCAGTAGCTTCTGTGTGTTGTGTATCTTGTCTGTTGTCCGTCTTTGGGCTTTCAGATTTGCAATATGGCTCAAGTCAGGTGTAAGCTCTCCTAACCATTCGCGCTCGCTGCCCTCTTTCATGAGCAGCTCTGCCTTGTCTCTGCCCAACTCCCCCTGGCCTTTCGACCCCAGCCTCAGCAAGCTTGCGTTTACTACCTAGCAGGCAGCACACGTGGTGGCAGCAGATGTAGCAACAGTTGTTGAGAAGCTAACGGCTGCGCCTTCCAGCAGTGCAGCAAAAGCAAGAGCAACAGCAACGGCAGCAACCCCTGCGTCTGATGGTCGTGTGCACTTGCTGGTGCTGGTACGTGGCCACAAAGGCTTCTGAACGGCCGTTGCTTTTTAGTGGAGGCTGTCGTCGTCTCCGGTAGCTGAGAAGGCGGCAAGCTGTACAGACACTCGGCGCAGCCGCTCCCCCTGCCGCAAAAGAAGCAGACCCAACTGCAAGGGCCGAGCCAATTGCATTCGTTCTCCCTTGACTTCAACAAAAGACCCTCGGCAGTCCGCGCAGCCCTCGTTGCTCAACAGGCAGGGAGAACGCGCCCCTGCCTCTGCTGCGAAGACGCCCTGCCCTAGTCGAAGAGAAGGCACAGACAGACAGACAAACGTAGAGAAAACACAGAGAGAAACGGAGAGAGACAGACAAAAACAAATACAGAGAGAGTGAAATAGAAAAAACTGAGAGAAAGAGGGACAAACAGAGAGAGATACAGAGAAAGAAACGGAGAGACAAAGAGAGTCAGAGACGAGAGACAAGGACAGAGCCAGAATGGGACAAATACAGATGCACACAGAGACAGAGAAAAAGCCAGAAAAAACGAGAAACACAGAGAGAGAGAGAAAGAACAGCCGAGGCTTTTCGCCTAGAAAGCAGGCAATTGAGGCGCCTATACTCTCTGTCAAGTTGCTGGCGTAATCGTGCTGCTTTTGCTGCTGCTGGAGTTGATGGGTTTAGGCAGAGTTTATCCTGCTGTCTTTGGCGCGTTTTCTGGAGAAGTATTGAGGGGTTGGGCAGGAGGTGTGGCACCTCGCACTGGTGGCTCATTCCTTAAAGGGTCTTTCTGTGTTTCGTGCTGTTTTCCTTTAGCAGCACCAGCGCCGCGGGGGCCCCAGGTATACTTTTGAGGCGTTCCTCTTCTGTTGCTATTGGTAGTTAGCTGTCCTGTGGGCGGTCACCAACTGTTGGAGTGGATGCCGAGTTTTGCTTGGCTGTACAGACAGCTCCACGCTGAGTTGGCGCGAGTCCTCGGCCCTACACTCAGCCACAGCCTGACAGAGCAGCAGCAGCTGCACCAAGCCATGCTGCCGCCAAGAAGCGTAGGGGTTTATGGTGTCTCTTCAGGCCATCAAGACGCTTTGGTCCGATCGTCGGCAGCAGCACCTTCATGCAGCTCCTTTCCCATATCGCTGCTGGAGCGGCAGCAAAAGTAAACAAAGGGAGGGAAGGCAGCACACCTAAAGAGAGAGCAGCAGCAGGAGGCGCTGCTGCTGCTGCTGCTGCCGAGGAGGAAGCAGTCAGGGAATGGAGAGACCTCTTGCCGAGGGGTCTCCTGCTGCTTGCAGTGGAGCACCCCGCAGCAGACTCGCTCCACCAGCTGAAAAGCAAGCAACCTCTGCCAATCACAAAGGGCTTCCATGCTGCTGCTGCTGCTGGGGACACTGCCGCAAATGCTGCTGCTGAGTTTGGACTGGATGAGTGCAGCAGCCCGGATCTTTTGCAACATCTGCTGCGCAAGGTCAATCTGGGCTGGGCAGCAGCAGCAGCAGCAGCGCCACTTGACAGAAGAGAAGCGCTTCTGCATCTTTTTCCATCAGCCTGACATACAGACAGACAATTCCCTGCATAGCTGCGGTCGGGTGTACGGAAATGTCCGGTGGAATCAGATGACCCCAGGGCTGGTTGTAGGGCACCCACATTAAAATAGGGGTTTCTATTTTTCCTGAGTTTGCTGCAACTGCAGCAACAGCGGCTGTTGCTGTTTTGAGCAAGCCGTTGCTGCTGCTGCTCGGATGCTCTTGCCCACTTGGGAAAGCCATCCCCGTTCATCGATGCATGCAGAGAGCCGAGATGGGCAATGTCGACGATCAAAGAAAACGCATGCGGGATCACCATTTGCTGCAGCAGCTGCTGCTGCTGCTGTAGAGTTGAAATAAAGCCGAGAAATGCGCCCCCCGAGTCAACCCGTAGCAGTGCTGCCAAAAGACAGCAGCAGCAGCAGCAGCAGCAACAGCAGCACAAAGCCATTCTGACTGCCGAGACACTTCGCGTCAGACTCTGTATGGCTTGCGGCTTGGCCCTCCAGCGGCGACTGGGAATTCTCTGTTAGCCGCGTCTCTGTGGATAAGACATAAATTCTCTCTCCAGCAGCACGAGCTGCTATCATTGCTGCTGCATTCGAAGCAAAGCGCGGAAGCGCAAGTGTAGCAACACCAGCAGCAGCCATCGCATTAGCAGCAGATGCTGCGACTAAAGCCAGTCGTGGGCTTGGGGGCCTTGCCGCAGCAATTTCTGGTCCGTCTTGTCTCAGCCTGCTGCAGCAGCTGCTCGAAACATCAGCAGCGGAGTCTCCTCATTTGCAGGAGCTGCAAAGCGCCACCTGTTTCCACGGCAAAAACCCGGATGGAGACAGTAAAGAGCCAGACGCGCTGCAGACTTGCCTGATGTGGCCGTTTGATCTGCGCAACGTCGAAACGTCCTCGTGGGTCCTCGCGCTTCGCCTGTCTCCAGTCTCATTTGCAATGCTTGTAAAACCCCAAGGGTCGCCTTTTTCCCTCAAGAACCCAAAAGGCCACTTTGCTGCTCCTCTCACCGCATCTTCCCTAGTGTCTCCAACCAACGACACAACTGAGACGTCCCCAGCAACTGCTGCAGCAGCAACTGCTGCAGCATCAACGTCGCTTCCGATTAGTCACAAATGGCTAAGCGAGGTCCAGTTGGCGTTGAAGGCTGCAGAACGACTGCTGGCTGAGAGGCTGCAAACGCATGTGCCTTTTCTGCTGCTTGAAAACGTCCATACCCACGTCCCTGCAGCCGCATAACTAGCCAATAGCAGCAACAGCAACAGCAGCAGCAGCAGGGTGTTGTTCTTTGAATTAGTTTTGAAGGCTTGGGTCAATTGGTTGGCGATTTTTTCGCAGCTTTTTCCTCGAATATTTTGCTTCGGTTTTTGAGAGCGTCACGGCCAACGCTGTGCTGCCGTTGAGGCTCGTGTTTCTCTTCCTCTTCCACAGATTCCACCTGACCAAAAACCCCTACCACCAGCTGCACGAACAGCAGCAGCGGCAGCAGCAGCAGGCTGCTGCTGCCGCAATAGCTCCCGCCTCGCGCATTTGCTGCAAGCAGGACAAGCAACTGCCTGTTCTTCAGAAGCTGCTGAGTTGCGTTATTGCCTCGGGGTAGAGTCTCGTTGCACTGTGGGAGTCAGCAGCAGCAGCAGGAACAGCAGCAGACTCGGTTTGCCAGCACTCCTCCTGCCCTTTGGGCTCAGTGTGCGGGCACTCTGCAGGCTGAACTGTCTATTCGGATTTTCCCTGTTTCATTGGCACGCCGTATCGCATTGCAGCCGGAGGTGCTCCAGCAGCTCAACACTAAACCTTAAACCCAAAACCCTCTACATACTAAACCCTAAACCCTAAACCCTAAATCCTAAAACCCAAATTCTAAACCTCAAATCCTAAACCCTAAACCCTTAAATCCAAACCCCTAAATCCTAAACCCTATAGCGAAAGAATTAGCGAACAGCTACAGTGGATAGAGGTATAATACTGTTGTTGATATTTTTCTGTGTCATCATGGCAATTGTTTTATTTGGAGTGAGCATCTGTCCGAGTCGTTTTTACTGGATTTTAAAAAGGTGGCATCCATCCTCTATTGTGCAGCTGACGCCTGACTTACTCAACATCCAGACATGAACGGTGATCACGTTATTTGGCCCAAAATCTTGATCTAATGCAGTTGGGTCCCAGCAAATTACGACAAACGTAGCCACGCAAAATAGTTGGTTAGTGCATCGTGTCTTATGTTCTTCACAATGGAAGGCTTAATGGCGATGAGTGTATTTTGAAGCGCTGTTCCTGTGTGTCTGCAATTGTTGAAGTAAAGGTGCTCGGATGTTTTTTTTCGGTGTTAAGAATCCGGCGTATTTATTGAGGGCCAGGAGAGTGCGATAGAGCAAGACAAGGTGTTAGATTCGCGCTATACATTCCGGCGTGGCAACAGTGTTGCCGAAAAAATACCCATCACGATTCTGTCACCTTGCCTCGCTCTATCGGACTCCATTCACCCTCAATACAGACTTCGGCTCAATACCTTCAAAACACGCCAGGCAATCGACTTTAAGAATGGCAGCCACACAGTATTAAAGCAACCAAAAATATTACCACTCGTTAACATTTCGGTAAAAAAAGTTGAACCACGCTTGTAATCAGAAAGCTGCAGTTTTCGAAATTTCAATGACTTCAGCTGCTCTGGAGAAATCAGGATTGATGAAGTTGAATTGGAAGGCCAGTGCAGACGGTGCGAAGCGCTGCTTCTTGTGGATCTGGCAAAGCCGCTAAGAGCGGGGGCGTGAGGCTGTGCTACATGGAGAGCAACATTTCATCCCCCGTCGGTCCTAGCTACAAAAATAAGCATACAACACCGGTCAGCCGCTGCATGTGCTTTTTGTCCTGCATGAAGCTCACGGCTTTGGTGTCGTGCGTTATGTTGAATGTGCACGCCAACAGCATCGCAACGATAGCAACACGAAGCACAGCTTTAAAGTGTTTCCGCGAGGGAATATGAGTGTCATCGATATTCAAATCATTTTGCAAGGTTCTATATGTGTCACTTTCCACATTATGTTCCTCAACAAGTTATGTCCATAACACTTTGCAAAGCTGTTTCCTGGCGAGGTTCGAACATGGAATAAGGTTCCTCAACGTGTAAGTTGGGCTCGACAGCCCCATACACCATCCCATTACGCAGGAGGCTGGAAAAAATTATACCAACAAAGAGACTATATTCTTTTTTGAAGCCCGCTTTCGATGAAGATTCTCTGTCCAGAATGTCCGTAAAAAAACAGGAGAGCTCTTTCCTCGAAAAAAAAAATTTTCGGTTATTCTCAAATGTGAAACAGCCATATATTAAGTTGTTTGCTGTAAGTTCACCGTTTTCGCTTTGAGTGGAAGTCTCAAGTGCAAGTACGCATGCTACATGTCTATAATCTAACTGTGGGACAAGTATGTACTATGGCACACACTGTTACCGAAGTAGAGTGGCACTGGCTCCTTAATAATCCTCGCGGAATCACATGGAATTAAAAGTTATGCATGGTAGTATGCCAAAAAGTTCGCTCGGTACTATGCTTCGTTCTGTCGCTACTTGTTGAAGAGTATAGGATGGCCAGCATTTAATCTGAAGCTTTTTTCGCGTTACCGGTTTGTTATGGCCGGTCAATAGCCGATAGGGTAGTTCCTAGTTCTTCGCTTAATTTTCCTGTGATGCCTCAAGTTCCTGTTGTGACGTTAATGTGTGCTTGTAGCGGAACGCTATAAGCACTTCTAATTGTATTGCGCTACTCATCCTCTAAGCCTACTAAAACTAACAATAAAAAGGAAGATAAAGTAATTTCCACAGCTTCGATCGCATCACACACAGCTCGACATGCACCAATTAGGTAACACCTACTACCATCACAAAAGACAACTCAAAAACAAACCTCGACAACTATGGCAAGCCATTTCCGTCTCCATCGATGAGTGCTCAGAACGAAGTCCTCAACCACCCCGCGCCTCAAATAAAGCTACGGCTGCAGCAGCAAACGCACGAACTGAAGTGGACAGAAAACTACATTTAAATTTTAAAAAGAGCGTCACGAATAATCATTCCAGTGCAGCGAGAAGCCCTGATGCCACAATAGGGAAAGTCTACCATTCATAGCTAACGGGGTGGCCTACAGTCTCTTTCGACTGAGTCTGCACTAGGATCCATTTAAGGAGACCGAGCAATTTTCACTAGAACCCTCCTGTGCTACAAAGTGTGACGGTCGTGACTTATGGGCCTTCTCTGCCTGTGCCTTTTTCTCCTAGTGGTGAACAATAAGGTCGTAGCCCGAATCCAAATCCTTCATTCCTATTCCGACCTCTCCCAATCCGGAAACCCTGACCTTGCTCCGTAACCCCAGGAGCTACACTCAAACCCCATCCCAAACCCTAAACACTTCCCAACCACCAGGAGAACTAAGCTCCAAGCCAATTCAGGCCTGAATAGGGGCCGGAGCCCAAACAAGGTGAAAGAGAGGGAGAGCCGCAGGAAAACAGCCATATCACTGGCCCTTGAACAATCCCAAATGGGCTGACTCTTGCAGTATTTGGGTTAATATTGTGGAGTTCTCACAGTCTGGAAGCCTCATTAGGAAATTTTCTTTATTTTTCCTGAGCTATGGGACTCTGCTGAGGTCGTCTAGCTTGCCAATTGTCTCTTATAATCCTTTTACAGATTTCCTTAATATTCTCTCTGCTTGCCTTAAAATGTCGCAAGCCTTCATAAATTAATGTTTCTTAGATGTTAGCCTAGCTAGCTTAAGTCCCTCACCTTAATTTCGGAAAAACAGACCCGAGTACGGAGCAGACTGAGACCCCGAATTAACCTGAGCCCTGAATGTAGTGAAGTTCACTATACTAGGTAAGCAAGATACTTACCAGTGGGGTGCCAAGGGTGTGCGATGATCATTAGTACGCCAGCTTGAGATTCAACAGCAGAGTTCAGAGTGTCTAAGCTATGGGATTCTGATGTTTATTGACTGTTCGATTTGAGATATTAATGTGCCCGCAAGCAGTTCTCGAGATACCCTCCTCGGGGGGCCATAGAACCTGCCTTGAATCTGATAGCGGCTGTACAGCTTATTCCATGCTCATCCCATCGTGTAAGAAAATAGGGTGACAATATTTCCCCCAAAATGATAGTTGTAGGGGAATTGCCGTTGGAATTTCGGGCTCCCTAGGGCCTTCCCAGTGGCACCCTGTAAATATTCGCATCTTAACACTGGCCCCACAATGAGCCCTAAGAGGTCATCTTCGTCCCCACAATGAGCCCTAAAAGGTCATCTTCGTCGGTACTAGGGATATGCTTGGGGGGGCTCTTACAGGTTGCGCTAGAAGTTCAGATAGCGGTCTTGAACTCATTAACTGCTTATCAAAGAAGGCAGGTGGATGAGCCAGACGCTAAATCTAAAAAATTAAAATGTCAGTCGGTTGATTGTTTTGGAGTGGAAATGATTGCAGATTTAGGAGAAGTTCCTCGAACTCCCTCTTTCACCATCCCCAACACCCCAAACTTACCCAAATTAAAAATGTCCAAACTAGCCACAGCTCACTCAAAAGTTCTTTAAATCTCAAAGCAAATTTAGGCTTGCAAAACCTGAAAGTCTCTCAGTCTACCTAAAAGGGAACGAAATTGTGTTTTAAGACAGGGCAACGAATTTTTGCTGCTTGGGTAGGTGTAACCCTGTTGCCTGGGCTTTCTGTTACAAAGTAGTAAGAATTAATTTAAGTTAATATTTATAATTCCTTACTTTACTTTTTCATTGGTTCTAGCGTTAGTTTGTACAGAATGGGCGCAGCGCAATGTCAATATACGCGCTTGTAGCTCTACACTAGAGGAAGAGTCTGGTCTCAGACTCTAAAACTGCCGGTCAGAGACGGTAGCTTGACCAAAAAGACGCGTATGTTAAAGAAGTTAAACGGTAATCGATATCTTAAACGGGGCTACGAGAATCAGATCTAGTTGCTTTCTTTGTTCCCCAAGAGAACCTTAAACGATCCCGTATCGTGGGGCGGCTTCCTGTTGGTTGCCAGGGAATTGCATGAGGCCTTTGCTTTCACCTGTGCTGCTTATTGAAGTCCATTTTACTGCACGATAATTTTTGTTGCTTTTTTTGAAAGTGCATTTAGTACCTGTTATTTGCCTAGGCGAGTTTGTTCCCGGCTAGGGGGACGAAGCAAGCCATCGCCTGTCCCCACGTCTTTCAAGACATTCTGCTTCAGCGCGAGTCAGCAAAATGACATCCATTTTACGTACAACAGTAGCCTTATTTTTGGTGGCTGGCTCACGGTTGAATGCCCAGCCAGCCGCTGACTCCATAGAATCCTATGTTTCGGAGACCAACTCCTCCGTGGGCTTTGATGGTTTAGGGCAGACTGTTTCTGACGAATACAACTCACATTGGAGCGAGCAGAGTGATGCTGATACTGAACATTTGGAAGCGGTTCCTTTGCCTCAAAATGACTTGGTGAACATCGACAATGAGCGACTTGTGACTCCCAAATTGTACGGAGTGAAGACGGCCGTCTTGGGGCTTCTGGCGATGCTTGTTGTGTTGTACATGAGCGCCCGTAGCTCTGAACAAAACCCTTTTGCCTCGGAAGAAAAAGGCATGAAGAAAATTCTGGATCAGGGCAAGAAACTGGGGTCGTTTCTCGTCCACCCCTTCGACACCACAAACCATCTGACATCCGTGGCTTACATGGCCAGCATCGTCCTTGCCATATCCGGAATCTACGAAGCTATTTCGAGCATAAGGCGGAGGTCGAAGGTAGCAAAAGGTCAAAACGTTCTCATAGGCCCCCCTCTGCGTGCAGTTACCATGGTGCATTTGGGGCTTGTTGCGATCATCGCCTGTTTGATTGGCATTTTCATGACATCTTCCATGATGTTTTTCACTGTTGGATTCGCAGTCACAGGCCTCGTGTTTGCGGGCGCTGCACTTGTCTTTATGAGCGCCATTCAGGGGGTCCTGTACCAGAGACGCAGAGAACGGGCTAAGGCTTCAGCTGCCAACAGACCCTGATTATTAAAGTCGCAAGCTGTTTTTCATTTTGCGATAAGGGAAGCATTTGAGCAGCATGACCCAGGGGAGAAGAGCACCTCGACGTGGCGATAGCAAACTGTGGCACCATACGGGTTTGTTTTTCCTCCACACGTACCTCGTTGCCTTCAGGCTGACATCAATGAGAAACCACGAATTCCATCTGCTAGGCTTGCCTAAGGCGCGTTTTTTGCTGATTGCAACATGGCTTCGGAGTTTCATCTTGTCGCGTAAAACTGCGCTGATTTGCATATTTTACTAATGCATTTCACTGAAGTTGCACGTTCGTCTGCTCAGATTGGAGATGAGCAATGTATGAGTTTTGTTGCAGCATTGCTCGCGTATCTGCAGGGTATATTTTATGGGGCCGTTTGTGGCTTTGCTTAGGGAGGCCGAATTTCCCTTACGACAATGGCGAAACACCTGTACTTGCGCTGATAGTTCTCTTGTAGGGCTTGCCCGGCACGGGGAGAGGAGGGCAGCCCATGGCCATGAAATGGTACTCATATACTGAGAAGGTATATGGACAGGAGACTTGATTTGAGGCCCTTGCCGAGGCCTTGCCCACGCAGGCTTTCTAATTGTTGAATCAGGTTGACGTCCTCTTCTCTACATGAAGGAAATCAATATTAGGTTGCAAATGTAGTGCTTTCAGCAGTGGCATAAAGCCGTTTTGACCTGTGGCCGCAATGGGTTGCTTTGTTCAATTGCCTCCCACACAGACTGCCAGTTGATAGCAGCAGTCATTACAGGGGCTCCTCAAACAGCCTTTACCGGACTGCGTAACAGAACAATTTGACTGCGTTTTTCCCGACCCAAGCAAACTAGTGCGAACAAAGTGTACTTCCAATTCGAAAGCCTACTGACCAAGAGCAAAGCATCTACGTGCATTCAAACATTTGGGGCTGCATGCTGCGCGATCCAATGCCACTCCGCAATAGTTGCAGAAATATCTAGTGTACGTATACTAGTTGAAGTGCTAAGTCAAAGCCTGTATGTACCCCGTGCTGGATCCACACACGTTTGTGTGATGGTGCCTTAGGCAGGGGTGAACAGCACGGGCCTACCGGCGCCACAGAGTGTCCAACAGCCGGGCCACAAGTGAACGCAATCTCCCGAAAGCATGCAGAAGGCATGATTACGAAAAGAAATGTTTAGGGCTCTTTGAGGTCGAGGAGCCAAAGATGGCGTGAAAGCACGTCGGGTCTTGCTTTGGGTAGTGAGAGCCTTGCGGTGAGCTAGCAGCTAGCAAAGGAAGCAGCCACAGCAAGTGAAGAGAACCTAAAATGCAAAACTAATGCGTTGTGACGCAACTGCGAAGTCAGTGCGAGCAGCACCGTTTTGCCATTTTGGGCCGTCGCTGCCTCCAACCTTTGGAAAAAAATCTTTTTGCTGCACAAAATTTCTACGACGGCAAGAGCAGCTGAGCAGCTGCAAGAAATACCATGCACTCAGGAACAGCCTTCAGCATCAGAAGCGGCAAGCCGTTCCAGCAGCTGCGAAACAGCGCTGCATGAGAGCAACTTCCTTTGGATTGCAAAACAAATGAAATAAGAGCCTTGATGGGTCCCCAAGGTCGTTTTGCGGCATCGAACGCGGCATTCCTCAGTTGTCCATACAGCACAACTTCGAGATGTTTCTGAAGAGATTTAAGACGCAATGGACCGAAAAAACGACGCGGAGAGAATGGCCTCAGCGCAGGGAGGCTAAAGGCTCTTCTGGGCTCCTGCCCAGGCTGCTCCCTTGTGGGTATTGCTGTGGCCGCCACCTCGCAGAGAGTTGCTACCTGCGAGCGGCGCCTGCACAACAAACAGAGTAAGACTCCATAGACACAAACAAGGAAACGACGTGCACAGACTTCTCCCTATACACCATAAGCCGCAAACCAGAAACACTAAATCTGTGCAGCAATGCGTCACTCAAGGAAGATTGGCTCCCTATTCATATATTCATAGTTAATTAAGAAGCACACAACATTTCAGAAATACTTCTTAGTTTAAATAAAAGCCAATTAATTTTTGCCTATTAAATAGCAAAGAGGGGGAAAACCGCCTCGAGACGTAAACTTGCGGTCCAAGTTGGCTTCTATGTGCACAGAGAAGCAGTACATGTATTGGTTGTCTCTTCCAAGTAGTAAAAAACAGGGAAAAAATGTAACTGAGGAACTGCTGGCGCCTGTACCTGATGGTATCGAAGGGATAGGTTACGCCTTGAGCCACGCGAGAGCAGAGGTAAGGAGCAAGAAGGAAAACAGTGAGAGAAGAAGACATCGGACCAGCTTGGTGGGTGCTCGCAAGCTTGCATGCATGTGCAGCATCGGGCCCGTCCCACGGTGCTGACCGTGGGGCTTTCTCTACGTCTGGCCTAACCCCTTGCGAAGAAGCAGCATCCCTTTGCGGTGTATTTCCACAGATGGGCTTGTGGGTGCGCCGCTCTGGCAAAAGTTTGCTGCCTTCATGCGGCGTGTGCAGCTGCTGGCTGAGAAAAGTGAGGGCAGCAACACACGGGGAATGCAACGCAGCAGTTATCAGAGCAAACGGAAACAAAGATGCAATGCTCCAAGAGAAACCAGAATAGAATCCACGAATGCCTGAGCACGCATACAGAGACACAAAGTGACAGAGATAGATGCACAGAGACAGACACCCAAAGGGACCGAGACCGATACACGGAAACAGAGATACAAAGACACATATATACGCTACATACGTGCATAGAATGCTGCATGCATCTGTACAGGCATTATATATATCTGGAAATAAATTATATCTACGCCTCTCAAAAGGAGGGTCGTGGTGTGTGGCCACCTGCATAACGGTAGATAGCACATGCACAGGCCGAGGGCCTTGTGACGTTGTGGCACGCATTTGCTGCAGCAAAGCAGCGCAAAACAAACCAGGAAAATTCAAAACCGCTTGCTGTCTTAGAATTGCCACCAAACACTTTGTGTGCGTGCAGGCAACGAGACACCTTTAACAATATATATAT
>NPHX01000284.1:18557-32719 GCA_002271815.1 Eimeria falciformis
TAAATTTGCATGGAAAGTTATGAATGCATTGATAAATATATTTGCGTGGGCACTTAGAAACACACTGGCGGTAAGAACAGTCCTCGTGAGCTCCAACGGGTGGCAAACAAGCATCGCAGCGCCGCAGCTCACACCGATTAAGGCAGCCTGAGCAGAAACACGCAGCCCCATCAGCAGCTAAAAATCAAAACGCAACTATCTGTTTATTAGTGAGTGCATGCACTGCATGCAGCAACACTTGTACACTGAGCAGCACCGGCCACAAAAATATTGCCTGTAGCTGTTCACACATGTATACAGATGTAATAAACGATAGACATAAACAGCACGTATATAGCCACAAACATGTACAAATATATTGAAGGTGCACACAGCAGCACCAGCACCAAACATCTGCACTTACAAAGGCACACGTCTGCATGCATCCTGTGCAGGCATCCTGTGTGCGTGCATCCTGTGTGCACGTTTCTGCAACTCTAACCTACGGGGTGACAAAGATAAGGAAGCAACTGACATATTCTTGATATGCATGTGCATGCACAGTTATACATTTTCATCCACATCCTACATGTGAAAAGTAATGCTTCACAGATCGCAATATTCCTCCCATTCAAATACTTTTTAATGCATGCACATCTATAACTCTTTATTTTGGAATATTTATTATGGCGTCTTTACAGTGGCTCATCAGCGCTGCCAATTGCATGCATTTCAAAGTGCATTAGTCACTAAGTAGAGAACGCGCATGTGGCAAGCCACACAGTGCAGCAGAAACAAAAGTAAAAAGACATAAAAATAAACCTAAAAATTGTGTATAAGTATATAAACAGAAAGACATAGAGGTGTGTGTGTTTAGTCACTTCTTCTGCTTTGTTGCGTGCCCCTTCACGAGCAGTCCATCTCCTGACGCAGCAGATAAGCAGCAAGTCCCACGTTGTGAATGCTGAGCCTTTTGCATGCAACTCTCGCCTAGCTGTTGCTGCAATGCGGGAACAGGAAAACGAGCAAATGCTTTAACAACAACTGTGTCTATATGCAGCTGCACTAGCGTACCTGAGCACTTGAAAAACAGACAGACTTATGCTGCAGGCAAAAAGGCAGCTGAGAACACCGCACCCTGACCCCAACCAAAGGGAGCGCATCCGTTGTGTTGCTGTCTGCTGCTGCAGATGAAGCCGCCGCTGCTGATGGTGCTGCTTTAAAGCTGCATGCGTTTGTGCAAGAATTCGCAGCCGTTCGAGTGGCCCCACGGCTGCTACGGCGACAGCTGCGGGGCCCCCCAAGCAAAGCACCGCATTAAGAAGGAGCAAGCCTGTGCACTCCGTACGCCAAACCAGCTACAACCTCTCTCCAAAAAAAGATTAAGACAGAAAAAATCAGCACTCGAGGAAACCCCATGCAAACGCTTCCGCATCTAAAGCAGCAGCAGCAGCAGCAAGAATAGTTGCATTTGCAGCAGCACGACGCAACGCATGCTGACCCTCTCCTGTACGCTTCTTCTCGGCCTTGCGCTGCTGCCACGCGCGAAACAAATGTGGCAAAGGTTGTTGCAGCATCAGCAGCTCCAAAGGCAATGAATGTGACGCTAAGGGGCCCCTTCGGGCTTCCAAGTGAATCCTATCCATTTCAAGGAAGACGCATTGCAACGGAAGATCTCTGTAACAGGGGGGACCTCAGAGAGCTGGGGACCACCTAGACAGAGGGGGCCCCTAAAAAGCCTCAGGCAACAAGAAATTCTCTGCGTATGTTACGGGTAAGAATGGGCTTGCCAGCTATGAGACAGTCGTGGTATGCCTAAACCCGAAACAACGCAAAGGCATGGCCACTCGCATCAACCGAAATTTCAATGCGTGGTCTAGCGTCGGCGAAACATTTCATTAAAAAAAACAAAGCTGAAATCGTTTGTGAATAAATGTGCAAAGACCTTGTTTGGGATTGCCGGCTAATGGAATTGAACGATTCTGCCTGGAATCGCAGCTAGCACTCGACTGTCTCGACTGAATGCTCTTTGCTGAAGTCGGAAGTAAAATGGCCATGTGCGTAAATAAAAAGTACTTACAAAATGGGAAACGCTTAACATTGTCTATTTCAGAACACCTTTTAGGTGCATGCTGGCAGTGATCGCTCAAGCCCCAGTTAGGGTCCATTCCTTCTCAGTGTCTGCTGTGCGTAGCGATTTCAGGAACACTATGTTTTGTATTTGTTTGATTTTGTGAAATAAACAGTTTGAGTAAATTAGCGAAGGATTAGGACAAAATAGCACTATTTGTGGAGGAGAGAGAGTGTCACTCGGGGCCCTTATGGTGCAAGCCTGTGCGGATTACTAACTCTTGTCGCTGGGGAAAAGTTCATTGAAGAGCAGAAATAAAATTTTCCCCGAGCTTTACATAGACGAGAAGAAGTAATTTTTAGGTATCTTTACAGGTGACAGAACTGTCGGTAAGATGAGCAGCGTTAAGGTTGCTGTGCGGGTGCGCCCGTTTAACCAACGGGAAAAAGACATGAACTCAGTTTGCTGCATTTCGATGAATGGAAACTCTACTACAATTACAGACCTTGAGGGAAGTGAGAAGAGCGAGCCAAAAATCTTTACCTTTGATTACTCTTATTGGTCCCATGACGGCTTTGAGGACGTAGACGGTTACACCAGGCCGTTGCCGGGTTCAAACTATGCAGATCAAAATCAAGTGTTTAATCAGTTGGGAAAGGAAGTTTTGGACAACGCATGGGAAGGCTACCATGCCTGCCTCTTTGCCTACGGGCAGACTGGCTCTGGCAAGAGCTACTCCATGGTGGGTTACGGAAAGAACAGAGGCATTGTACCTACTGCGTGTGAAGAGATATTTCGCCGAATTTCAGAGAACATTGAGGCAGATAAGTCATTTGAGGTAATGGTCGGCATGCTGGAGATCTACAATGAATGCGTTCAAGACCTCCTCTGCAATCCCAACGAACGTCCCAAGGGGGGGCTAGAAATTAGGTGACCTTCTCTTAACACCTGCTGCATCTTCTCTCATCCCACAGAGTTTTATTTATCTATGTAACTGCAATACACGTTAAAGAAAGGAGCTGTTGTAGCCTCCAAAAGGAGCTAATGTGCCCTACCGACATAACTACTGGAGGTAGCTGCGTAGTCGCTGGTACTTCTATGAACATTTATTGCATGCAAGGGGTACATACATAAAGTGAGTTGTACAGGCCTTGTACTCAGAGAGTCCAAACAGCTCGGCGTATTCGTTGAGGGGCTCACGAAGACAGCCGTTTCTTCCTACAGCGAAATACAGGCAGTGACGGACAGAGGGACGGCCAACCGCACTGGCAAGTCCCTAAAAATAGCAGGAAAAAATAGAAACAAGCAGAAACAAACAGAAATAATAGACAAAAGCGGCAGAGAACAGCAGAAATAGTGTTAGTGCACAGAGATTGATGAAATTCTGCTGTTCTGGGATATCCCGAGATGCGTCGTAACCCAGCTCCAAGAGAAATAAAATCGTCTCTTGCTTTCCATTTGCTGCGGGCTGTTGTATGCAGTAGGCGCTACGCTGATGAACGCAACTAGCAGTAGGGTTAGTCCGCGGCAAAAGTTCTCTTGGGGCTTTGTGCTAAAATAAGAATTAAAGGCAATAAATTTCTTGATAACGTTCTTACCTGGCAACGCATGCGAAGGAGCGCAAAGAGATGCCATCGGGGGGTATTGAAGAGGGAAGCTGCTTTGTCTCATGTTTTGCCGAACAGGCGCACACGGTTGTCTCAATTGAATTTACCCAAGTGACAACATTCGCCGGGAAACATGGCCGCAAAACCAGCGTGATTCATTTAGTTGATCTGGCTGGTTCTGAAAAAGCCGCCAAAACGGGGGCTTCTGGAGACCGTTTAAAGGAAGGCTGCGCCATCAACAAGTCGCTCTCTGCCTTGGGAAACGTCATCAGCGCGCTGGCCGAAAAAGCCTGCGGCAAGGGCAAAGGAATTGTGCCTTACCGCGACAGCAAGCTGACGCGGCTGCTGCAAAACGCACTAGGTGGAAGCAGCAAAACCATCATGATATGCGCACTGTCCCCGGCCAGCAACAACTACGAAGAAAGTCTGAGCACGCTGAGGTACGCTGACAGAGCAAAGAAGATTAAAAACAACGCAATTGTTAATGAGGACCCAACGGAGCGCCTCATCCGCGAGCTAAAAGAAGAAAATGCTAAATTGCGAGCACTTTTGGAAGGTAAATTTCACAGAGACGAGCAGAAATAGACAGCAGCGGAAATGCGCATCCCACAACTCACTGCATGCACATGCATAGACACGAGTGGCAGTTTATGTCAGGAAGGTTTAGCAAGGCAGGCCTGTTTTTGAGCTGCCGGCAGAGGTGTAGCAATCTTTTCAAGCTGCCCGTTTTTTTTGGTGCTGCACTTGTTGTTCGTTTTTTGAGGAGGTCCAAACAGCAGCTGAATGTAAAGAGCGCCACACGCGTAGTATGCACTGCACTGATCGCCAATAGCATGCAGACAACTCTTTGGCTTGCGTTGCAGAGCAAGGTATCGCGGGAGGTGCCGTGGGTGGCCGAAGTGCAGAAGAGACCATGGCGCTTCGCAAGGCCCACGAGGAAGAAATCCAAGCTATGGAGGCTGCAATTGCAGACATGCAAAAATCGTGGGAGGAGAAACTTGCAGAGGCTCAAGCCAGAGTCTCGGAGGTGCCAGCAGGTAACCAGCGTGGAATGCGCATGAAAGGCAACTGCCTCAATGCGATCTTCTTGTAGTGCAACTGATTCAGACCCATTTCAATATTCCTGTAGAGCGACTGGAACAGAGACACCCAAATGTCTTCTTACCTCAACGAGAGGTGGCGATATGCTTTAGAGTATCATGTATATGGTGCGCGTTTTTTGTGGCCAGCAGGCGCATGGAGCATGCGAATGGGTTCTTTCTTACGAATCATTTGGGCTTTATCTGTGGGGCTTTAGTTGTTTATGTTAGTCTTGTTGTTGGTGGTGTTTTTGCAGTTCCTTGCTGGGATAAGCTGTGCCACTTGACAGTGCTAAACGACGACGCGTTGTTGTCTGGGACGCTTTCCTTTGAAATAGCAAAAGCCCCAAATAAGCTGGAGATTGGCCGCAAGGGAAGCGACGCAAACCCGGCAGTAGCTCTTTCGGGTTCAGGCATATGCGGCAGACATTGCTACTGCGAGTTGCGAGGGGAGATTGCTTTCCTCGTCGTGGAAGATGGCGGCAACGCGACTTTCCTAAACGGGAACAAGCTTGAGGCCGGGGCTGAGGCAGAAATCAACAGCGGAGACCGAATTGTTGTAGGACAGAATTACGTCTTTTTGGTAGTGCTTCCTTCTGGAGGTGTTTCCAAAGAGGAGCTGCTCAAGCTTTACACGTATGAATCCGCAATGACAGAGCTGGCCACGCTGCAAGGGGCCATTCAAAGTTCCACAAAGTCGCAGCAGCAGCTTGAGGAGGAGACGATGCAGCGCACGCAATATTTCAACAAACTTCAAGAGGCGCAAGATGCAATGGAAAAGCAGAAGCAGGCAAGCCCCAGAGGGCTGGTGTCCCTCCAGCCCGTTCCCCACCTTCTAAAGAAACAATTCGCGTCGATGCTCTGTGCAGGCAAAGCTGCATCGCCTGTTGCTTTCAGCTGCAGAAATGGAATTTTGTATGCGGGGCTCAGAATGCGCAGAACTGGCTAGCTGCATGAAAGTGCTGGGTTTGTTTTGGCGTCTTCTTGGGCTTAGGAATATGAGCAGAAAATTCAAGAGCTGCAGCAAAAAGCCAACGAAGAACAGGTGCAGAAAATGAGGGAAGAGTTTAAGGCCGAGCAGACAAAACTTGCAAAGAAAAGAACAGAAATAGAAATGGCGGAACTCAAGAGACGCCAAGCAGAGGCCGATATCCTCAGGCTCAACGAGAAGTTAACCCACGTACGCATCAGCATGCATGAGCTAGTTGTTTGTGTACGCAAGTCGAGATTATGGGCTTTTCGTGGCTGTGAAGAATTAAGGAATTTCTAAAGAGAGCTCACTGCAAGGAAAAGCGCTTGGCGTTGGTCTGCAAGTGCCGCACGCACAACGCAAGCAGCCAAGGCCTGAAAAGCTCTTCAATTTGATTTTGTTTCTGCAGGTCTTGCCACTGATCAAGGAAGCGAATTTGATTGCCGAAGAACTGGGCAAGCCTTACGAGCTAAAGCCAAAATTGCACATCGGTGTGACGCGGAGAGGCAAGCGGACGGAAGTGGTTGTCTCTGTGCTGTACAAGGACGTTGAGGTCTACTCATGGCACTCGAGCGTGTTGGAAAACAGAATTTATCTCATGAGAGACCTCTTTGAAAAGTGGCTTGACGCAACAGACAAAACGACCTTCTTGGCAGGCAAGCACACAACGCTCTCTTTCCAAAGCAATTCAGATCTGGGGGCTGAGCACTCGCCTGAAAAGCAGTGCCAGCCTTTGCTGCAAAACCCAACTTTGTAGATTAGAAGAGCACTCTGCTGCAGCTGCCTCGCTGATGAAACGCGTAGCTCTGCATGTCTAAAAAGAACTCAACTAACACTTTTTCCTGTTGGTGATTTCCTTTGGCGTATCGGCGCAGCATCTCTTTAGAAGCGGTTATCTTTCAAGGGGAATTTTCCTTGCTAGATAGTAGCTAGCTGCCAACAAAGGCTAAACTGCATGCATGCCTTCACAGTAACAACTGTAGTGCTATGACCTCGGGCTTGTTGCTGGGGTCAGGCCGTAAAACGTCTTTTGCTGCATTTCTCTCAGGAATTACAACGGAAAACGACCCTTACTGGGACCCTGTAGAGGTAGAGAGGCTCATAGGGACGGCGGAGTTGTATCTCAGTCCTCTGGCGTCTCAGCTTGAGAACGCAGGGACCATAAAGCTTTTTGATAGCGAGGCGAGAATTAGTGGCCAGGTGAGTCGCAAGCACTAGGGCGCATGCAAGCAAATAAAACAGCCATTGCAGAGCAATATGACAGTCGCTGGAAGGAAAAGCGTACCGCCTTGTCTGGAAACTGAAAGGGTGAAAGAGGCACTTTTTGCCACTCCCTGCAGCTAGAGGTTGGGGTGTACCCTGTGACTGCCGACGGAGAGGAAATTCCAGACGAGGAAATCAAGGAAAAGCCAGAGGAGCTTCTGGGGACGGAAATGTGTAAGCTGCTTAGCTTACGATGCCTTCCCATCTCTTAAACCCATTTTGCAGCAGAGTATTGCCTGCGGCTGCTTCTTCCTTTTGCGTGTGCTTTGTGCACGAAATGGTACAAAGATGTAGCTAAAAGAGGGCTCGGGGTGTTGCTGCACTTTTTCAGTCTACAAAGTAAAAATCGTAAGAGCCTCAGGCTTGCCAGCTGAGAAGGCGCAGAACGTGTGTGTGAAATACATGCCCTACTTAAGCGCCTCGCCCATTTCCACGTGCCGCGTGGAAGGTATCAATACAAACCCCTTATTTAACTACTGCCACCTTCTAAGCCAGCAGCCCGTCACAGAAGACTTTCTCCAATATCTACAGTCGGAGGCGCTCACATTTGAGGTGTGGGGACAAGACAAACAAGCTCTAGAGGCGCTCCGCGCCCGAGAAGGCCTCAGCACCGGCTACACTTACAACGGATACGACAAAACAAGAGCAGCAGATGCAGCGTTTAACGTGCTGAATCGTCTCCCTGGCATGTCGGCAGCTTCCAGCCAGCCACCACAGCGCGAGGCTGTAAAGTGCAAAGAACCGGATACTATTGGCAAAGACGGACAGACGGGCGCGTATGTTTACAACGGCTACTGCAAAGCTGATAAATTGGAGACAAAAGAAAACATCAAGGCAGCTAAGAAGGAGCAGAAGAAAACTCACAAACTACATCAACAAGAGGACGGAGACACACCGAATGAAAAAACAAGATCAAAGTCATATAGCCTCAAGCGGTGGTCGCACGCGAAACCCGCAGGAGACAACGCATTCAAAAAAGACAAACAACAAAACCCCGAAGGCGACAAAAAGCAGCAGACAGGCAAGCCTACTCGTGCAGCAGCGGAGACGCCAACAAAGGAGACAGCGGAAGCCACACAAGCCAAGCCAGCTGCTCCTGCGTTGCAACAGGAGCAGCAAAATATCCCCAAAAAACCTGCCGACTCAACTGCTGCTGCTGCACCTCAGAAGGAAACAAAAAAGACAGCTCCAACAGGGGTCAACACAAGCCCACCGCATCAGCAGCAGGATCAGCCGCAGCAACAGAAGCAGCCAGAACAGCCGCAGCAACAGAAGCAGCCAGAGCAGCCGCAGCAACAAAAGCAGCCAGAGCAGCCACAGAAACAAAAGCAGCCAGAGCAGCCGCAGCAGCAGGAGCAGCAAGGAGACACGAACGAAAGAGAAAGCTCCGAGCAGCACAAGGGGCATCTCTTCCGAGGTTCCCAAAACACTTGTTGCACCATCCAATAGTTAATTGGAGAGAGACGAATGAGAGAGACGAATGACGGGCGAGACGGAGACAGATGCGTCTTTGTTTGCAGATGCAGAGGTAATAGCTAGCTATCTTCTGTCTTCTCATTAGTGGCTAGGATTGCTTCAGCTTGCCTTGCTGTCCCTTCTGTTTGTGTGAGCCATTGGTGCTGAGGGCAAAAAGACAGCAGCTGCTGCAGTGGCAGCACTGCTACTTTGTTTACTAAAAAACATTTGATTTGCTTTGGTAGGCTCAAGTCTGTTAGCTCACTTCGCTGCGAATAGCTTGGCTGCCCATACAGCGCAGAAACCAACGGCTGCTCTCGAAGGGGCCAGCAGCAACACACATATGCGGCACCAGAAACAACAGGAGACAGCAAGGCAGGAGTAGCTCGAGCCAAACCCCAAGTGTAAACTAAATCGAACCAAGAGTTGCAATAAAACCAAGAATGTTAGAGGCAGTTTTAATGCTGCTCGAGAACCTCTTATATAAACAGGAAGAAGACCAAAAGCGAGTTTTCTGAACTGCCTTGGCAGCAGCCAATGTAAGCACATCCGCTAGCTGCTGAGACATGTCTCATAAGACAAGTATCTCCTCCCCGCTGTTGCTCGCAGACCGCGACGTGTGCCGTTTAGGCTGCGGAAGCAACAGCCTCTTGTGCTCCTCAGCAGCACTCGCTTGCTGCAGCAATGCACGCAGCTCTGCGTCCTGCTTAGGCAGTCTCTTAACAAAGGCTGCATGCAATGTCTCCAAGTCCCATCTCTTCCTTTTGATGTCCATCCCCTTCGGGAGAGGAGGCAAGGGCCGCCGCTGTTGCTGCTGCTGTTGCTGCTGTTGCTGTTGCTGCTGCCGCCGCTGCTGATGTAGGTACAGCCGGCGCGCAGCGAAGTTGCTGTAGGGGTCAGCGAAGAAGTCGGGAAAGAAGGGCCAGCGGTCTCTCCAAAGACGGGGTTTGGGATGATAAAGTCGGCAGCGAATAGCAATCCTGAGGAGCATGTGACGGGGACACAGACAGAGGCAGGAGGCTGTGCGGCCAATAGACAGGAAGGGAGAAAAGGAGACACCAAAAAACACATGCAAAAAAGCAGAAAAGCAGAACACTTTAGGGCTGACTTTCTGGCATTCTTAGCTCGGCGGCGATCGCCTCTGCCATCTCCGCGTGTCTTGAGCAGTTTCCGCATGGCCTCAATCTCGTAGTTGTAAAACGTCTCCCCGTAAGGAAGACGGATCTCTGAGTGGGAAGCAACATGCTACACACAAACAAACCGCTTGTTAAGCAGCTCGCTAGTCAGCTAGCTAGCCAGATATTTAGTCAGCTAGCTAGCTAGCTAGCCACTCTCCTGTATGGCCAGCGCCATAGGGGCCAGCAGCAAAAAGATTACGCCTTAGGAGGCAGAGACCGGCAGGGAGGTGGAGAGGAGGCATGCGATGAAAACGCACAAAAGGCAACAAGATGGCCAAGAGGAGCAGATCGGAGACAGAGAGACAAGAGAGACACACAACAAAGAAACAAAGGGGTGGCTTGGCCTCACCGTAAGGTCTGTCTGTCTCTGCCAGAAGGTGGCGATCCTCAAACGATCCCGGCAGGGGCCGACGCAGCTCCAGTCTCCGCATAAACCAGTGCCTGTCAGCCTGCAGCAAAGTGCAGCAACAACCCCACTAAATAAACATACGCTTTGCAGCCTGTGCCAACCGCGTAGCAGCAGAACGGATAGCAGAAGTAGCAAATGCAGCAGCAGCAGCAAGAGCAGCAGCAAAGATAAAGTATAAACGCACTTGCATAGTGGAAAATTGCAGCAGCAAAGCCTCAACGTCCTTTAAGGGGACACCTGCTGAGGCAGCGATCGTTTTGCGGCTGAGAAGAGACAGCCCAGAGGGGCACGTCAACCGGAGCTCCGAGGGCGTGAGACATTCAAGAATCCCAACTGCAAAAACCCAAGAAACAATAAACGATAATAAAACAGCAACATCCCTCTTTGCCTATTCTGTCTTGTCTCTCTCTGTATCTCCCCCTCCCTTGTCTCTCTGTGTGTCTCCTGCAGCTGGGCCTCTCCGTCTCGGTGTTTCTCAGCAAGGTTTCCTCACTTTCTTTTTTAAAATTTAAAATCTCTTGGGAATCTTCTGGATTAAACCTCTTGAGGCCCATCTCTCCGAGTTTCCTCCCTGCCTTGCGCTTCAGACCCGCAAGCTCGTCTTCGCAATGCTGCAAGTACTCCAGCAGCCGCTGCAGCAGCAGCAACAGCAGCAACAGCAGCAACCGTCAGCAACAGAAGCAGCACGCGGCAACGAAGCAACACGCGCAAATCACATAGTAGCAGCAGTAGACACAACAAAGACGGCAGCAGCAGCAACAACACAGACAGCAACAACAACAAAAACAGTAGAAACAGCAGCAGCAGCAACAACAGAGACAGCAGCAGCAACAGTAGTGACAGCAGCACTCACGTTTTTGAGTGTGAGGAAATCTTGGAGAGCAAAGAGCCCCTCCTTGGCCATCAGCTGTTTTATATAAAAGGCATAAAACTGATGCATGAGGAACTGCTGCTTCTTCTGCATGCGACCTTCTCTGTCTACTAGAGACGAGACAGCCTCTTTGCCCTGAGAGACACGCAATAGAATAAGTAGCCGCGCGTTCTCTCTCTCGTCTGTCTCCTATCTCCTTTTCGCTGTCTCTCTCTCTCTGGCTTTCTGTCTCTTTTCTTCTCCTTTCTTCCCGCCGCTCCCACAACGGCAGCAGCTTTCGCAGTGTAAGCGTGGCTGCTGCTGCATGCATGCATGCATGCGTCCAACCTAACATAAATTTAACTTGCATGCAGAGCGCATGCAATCAGAGCGCATGCAATCAGATCGCATGCAATCAGAGCGCATGCGTGCAGAGCGCATGCAATCAGAGCGCATGCATGCAGAGCACATGCATGCAGAGCGCATGTATGCAGAGCGAATGTATGCAGAGCCCATGCATGCAGAGCCCATGCATGCAACAGCGCATGCATGCAGAGCGCATGCATGCAAAAGCGCATGCATTCTTTAAAAAATGAATTTTGCATGCAGATCACATGCATGCAAAGCCCATGCATGCAAAGCGGATGAAGCATGCAGGCATGGCTGGCAGCATTACAAGAAAAGAAACGGGTTTTTGCATGCGAAGTCTTACTTTTTTTTCAATTGCCATCATTGTATCAAAAACTCCCGAAGGAGTCCCGAAGGCCCCGCGTGCCTCACGGGAAGTCTGAAGATCTCCTGAGCTTCTCAGGGGCTGCGTGCTGCCACCCATGGCGGCAATTTTCTGCAAGAACCCAATGGAACCAAAAAGCCGATGCTGGCAACAAAGACACCTGGGACCTGTTTTTGTTGTTGTTGCTGCTGCTGTTGCTCCTGCAGTTGCTACCGGTGCTGCTGCATGATGCAATGCTGCTGCTGCTGCATGCAAGGCTAATCCTCTTGCTGGCCGTGATCTTGCTGCTGCTGGTGCAGCTGCTGTCCCTGTTGTTGCTGCTGCTGCTGTTGTTGCTGTTGCTGCTGCTGTTGTTGTTGCTGTTGCTGCTGCTGCTGCTGCCGATACAGCAGGCAGCAGGAAGCGCGTTGGGCGCAGCCTCGAAGGCGAAGAGGCGGCAAGAGGCATTTTAAGAGAAAGCAGAGAGCAGCTGACCCTGCTGTTTCTTTGCATTTGTCTCCGGTTGCGGCTCTCACAACCTCCGTGCTTTTCACCTTCGGCACTGAGGAGAAGAAAAGGAGCTTACGGGAAAGGCCAGATGTGCCAACAAAAAAGAGACAAGAGGACGAGATAGAAGCAGAAGGATCTCAGGAAACAGCGAGCAAGCTTCACATAAAGGCAGAAAGTATTACGCAAAAGAAAACAAACAGGAAAATAGAAAAAAGAGACAAAAGCGCCAAAGAAAGGTCATAGTCTAATTGTTGCTGCTGCATGCAGCAAATAAGCAAGGGAAAGGCCTAAGCCTTCTCTCCTTTCCTTCTTGTCTTCCTTGAGTAAAACCACATACAACAGGCTAATAATATGCTGCACAGAACCAACCCAAGAAATTTCTCTACAGGCTTCTCTGAGGCTTGCATGCATTCAGGCTCCTCCACGTGAGCTCGAGACCCCCCCCAAAAAAATCCCCAGAAAATGTCTTTGAGGTACTATGCATGCATAAAAATTGAGTTTAGGGTTTAGGGTTTAGGGTTTACCCCTGCGAGCCAACCGCTGCCGACAGCTGAGCATAGAAGGCACCACAGCAGCAAACCAGCAGAAAGACATATGCGTGTCTCTGTTTTTATTTAATGAGTTTTTAATGGGGCTTTTTTTCCTTTGCTGCATGCGCTTTCACTGCGTTGTCTTCTCTGTTGCTATTCTTCCTGCTGCTCGTTTCCCATCGCTAGCAGCAGAGACTCGTCCGGTGTCTCTTGTCCCGCCACTCCGTAAGCAGCAGCAGGAGCAGTAACAGCAGGAGCAGTAACAGTAGGAGCAATAGCGCATGCAGCCTTCTGCTCCTGGAGAGACGTCTGCTGCTGGGGTCTCTGCAGAGCGCGCGGCAGTCTCTGCAGAGACCCCAGCAGCAACAGCAGCAGATACCGCAACAGCAGCATCAGATGACACAAAAGCTGCAGCAGCAGCAACAGCAGATGCCGCAGGCGCTTCAGCAGTAGATGCAGAAGAGAAGAGCAGCAGCACCAGACATGAGCGACCATGCGACAGTCCTTCAGCAGCAGAGGTAGCCGCTGCTGCTTCTACTGCTGCTGTTGCTGCTTCAGGCTGCTGGACCACTTCATTTTCTGCAGTTATCCCAGCTGCAGCAGGGCAGCATGCAGCAGCAGCAGCAGCAGCAGCTACTGCGGCCCATAGGGCTGACAGGAGCAGCAGCAGCAGCAGCAATAACAGCAGCAGCAGCAGCAGCATCTGGGAGGATCAGCAAGAAAGCTGCACATTTCGGTTTATTAGAGTAAAAGCCTTTGGGGATTTTGTGCCTCGCGGCGAAGAAACCTCCTTCTCTCACGACCAAACGCTGCTGGCTATTCTTGCCAGTGGCAAAAGCAGCAGCAGAAGCAGCAGCAGAAGCAGCGGCAGCAGCAGCAGCAGAAGCAGCGGCAAAAGCAGCAGCAGAAGTATCAGCAGAAGCAGCAGCAAAGACAACGACACAGAGCAGCAGCAGCAGCGGCCGCATAGCGGATATTTCCGGCCTCTGTATGGGCCGCTACGCTGTTTTGTTTGTTGTGGGGCATCCCCGCATGTTGTTGCTGCTGCTGATGCTGCCTCTGCAGCTGCTGCTGCTGCTGCTCCTCGACCGCATGCATGTGCTGCTGATATACCAGCAGAAGGTTTTCTCTGGCGCGGACGCAGGTTCCCCAAAGAGCTCGATAACGCCTCGCGCACAAACGAAAGCCAAGATAGCAGCAGCAGCAGCAGCAGCAGCAGTTGCAGCAGCAGCAGGAGCAAAAGTCATAGGAACAGCAGCAGTAGGGCAAGAAAGGATAGAGGCATTTTGGCCCGTGTGTGCCGAGCTGCCGTTTGGGCTGAACTTCCTCCTGAAGTTTCTTTCCAGCAGCAGCAGCAGCAACAGCAGCCCCAGCAGCTCCAGCAGCAGCGCTGTCAAGTGCTGTGCTGTCTCGGTGCTGATTCACTGAAGCTGTTTGTCTTTCGAAATGTCTGTACACCCGACGCGCCTCTTCTCCCATGGCGAGCCCTTGAATTGACCGCCAGCAGCAGCAGCAGCAACAGCAGCAGCAGCAACAACAGCAGCAGCAG
>NPHX01000284.1:32900-59029 GCA_002271815.1 Eimeria falciformis
TGCAGCAACAGTAGCAGCAGCAATCGCACCAACAATTGGAGAAAAAGTTACTGGCAAGGCGTTTCGAGTATAGCGCCAGCTGATGCTCAGGGGGAGAGTTTTTTGCTGCTTCAGTGGGGCCTAGAGGCGGATCTCTGCAGCAGCAGCAGCAGCAGCAGCACTTCAGTCGTCACTCTGCCTCCGCCAAGCATCAGTGGCAGCAGCAGCTGCAGCAGCACCAACAACTGTATTTTGTTGTATTCCCTGTCTCTTCGTGTGCTTTGCGCCTTAGCTGACTCAACTGCCTCTTCATCCCAGCAGCAGCAGCAGCAGCAGCAAGAAGCAGCAGCAACTTGTTGTAGAATAAGCAGCAGCAGCCGTGACACCTGGCGGTTGCTGGCCAGCGGGCGCAGCGAGCTGCTGCTCCTCCTCAATGATGCCGTGTGTCTGCGTGTACAACTCACAAGAGATGGGGTGTCTTTGCTCCGTCGCTTCATTTTGCAGCTGCCTGTCTACTTCCCCCCTAGCAGCAGCAGCAACAGCAGCAGGAAAGTGCCGCATCAGCGCTTTGTAGATGTTTGTTGCAGCCCCTCTTATCTCTTTGCTCTCAATCCGCCACCGCTGCAGCACGTCCTGATTTGGGATGTATCGACAGGTGCAGCACTGCATGCAATGGAGCTGCCTCTGTTTCAGCCGAGGCAGCAGCAGCAGCAGCAGCAGCAGATTGACTGCAAGTGGAAAAGCAACGATGCCAGCAGCAGTAGCAGCAGCTGCTGCTGCTGCAATAGCTCAGGAGCAGCAGCAGCGGGAATGCCAGTGCTGTTGCTGTCTGTGCGGGCAAGTGCAGACTCGCGCTTTTTAGTGGTAGGAGACAGCACGCGGTGTCTTCACGTTGTCTCTTTGGACGGGTATTTCGCAGCAGCAGTAGCAGCAGGAGCAGCAGCAGCAGACTTGGCCCTTTCAAAAGGCTGCTGGCTCTGGGGAGAGCAGCACCAAGAGAGACACAGAGCAGCAGAAGCACTGCCACTGCAGCGGCAGCTGCAACCGGAAGCAGCAGCTCTTTCAGCATTCCCTGCTGCTTTTGGGTTGCTGCCGCTACATCTGCGCTTTCCAGCTGTATCTGCAGCTGCACCTGCTGCTGCGCCTGCTGCGTCTGCTGCTGCTGAAGTGTACAAACAGCTCGTGCACGCGTGCGCGTACTTCTCCCGCCACAGGAGGGGAGATCCTGTTGTCCCCACAGGCTCTTCTCCGGGCAGCAGCAGCACTGATGCTGCCATTGTGTTTGTAGCTCCTGATGCTTTGTTTTTCCTGCAGCAAGTCGTTCAGAGAAAGCAGCAGCACCTGCAGCAGCAACTGCGGCACCCCCATGAGGCAGCGGCCCGGCTCTGTGAGGAGCTGCAGCTGGCGCTGCTGCAGCAAGACACCCGAACGCAGCTGCTGCTGCAGCAGCAGCAGTTGCTGCGCCGCTATGAGCGCTTCTGCAGCAGCAGCGCAGCAGCCAACGGAGACGGTGAGGGGTTTAGCTGGGTTCACCCTCGTGGCGCGCTGCAGCAGCAGCAGGAGCAGGAGCAGCAGCAGCAGCAGGTTGCTTGGTTGCTTCCTCCTTATGAGCTGCAGCAGCAGCAGGCAGGCCAGCGTGAGTGGAGGGACCTGCAGCTGCTGCAGCAGGACCTCCCGCTGCAGCTGCTGCAACTGTCTTCGCCAGGAGACACTTCACGGGGGCCCACAGGAGACACCAGCTCTCTTCTGGCTGAATTAGAAAGACTCATGGATGCATGCGCCCTGGTGAGCTGTGCTACTGTCGCCGCTGCTGCCGCCGCTGCTGTTGAAGTGAGCTGTCTGTACACCGCACTCTTCCCTGCTGCTGCTTCTTCTGCATACCTTTGCATGCAGGGCATAGCAGCAGCGTCGCAGGAGCCAACGGACAACGTGCTCTCCCCGTGCAGCGCCGGAGAGGAGCTGGTAGGGTTGTTGAGTTCCTTTGCTAACGAGCAGCAGCAGCAGCAGCAGCAGCGGCAGACGCCGCTTCAGCGGCTATCCGCAACTGCAGCAAAGCTGCAGCAGTTGCAGCAGAAACGGGCCATTCAAAACGCGAAGCCTTCTTGGCTGTACACTGCTGTCCTGCCTTCCCACCGCAGCAGCAGCAGCAGCAGCAGCAGCCTTTTGGTGATTGATGCAGCACTCCCTGTACAGTTGACAGCACAATCGCCTGCCCGTGCAGCAAGTGCTGCAGCATGCAGCAGCAGCTACAGCAGGAGCAGCGACAGTGCCACTAGTAGCGACAGCGACAGTAATCCGAGCAGCAGCAGCAGCAGCAGAAGTTGTTGCAGGTGCATGGTTCCGCTGCGGATACTTCCCAGTGACTCCTTCATTTTCGTAGAAGACGCGCCATGCAAAGGTTCCGCTTGCAGCGACAGCAGCAGCAGCAGCGGCTGCTGCTGCTGCTGCTGCTGCTGTGTAGCTTACCGCTGCTGGTTGGTTGAATGGCCTTTTGCTTCTTCCTACGCCGAGGCGCACCGGGGCCCAAGGGGTTCTCGGGTGTTTCGGGAGGTGTCTTCAGGGTTTGCGAAAGAGAACCAATCTCTCCTGCTTGCTGCTTCTGCTGCTGCTGCTGAAGGAGACACTGCCGGTACCTTGCTGCTGCCCAGCAGCGGCAGCAGCAGCAGGATGCGGCTGCAGGAAAAACAGCGGGGAGAACTGCCGGTGCAGCTATGTGTCTCTGAGCGGCTGCAGATGCGGAGCGTTTTATGGGGCCCTAGGGCTGCCTTGCTGGGAGGGCCAAAGGAAACACTTTTTGCAGTAGTTGCCGGCGGAAGCACTTTAGATCTTCTCTCTCGTGTACTGCTGATGGAAGGAGCGCCTGCAGCAGCAGCTTTCTGCATGTTGAATGGCCTTGACAGCAGCAGGGTGGGGTTGCTGCAACTGCAGCTGGCGCTTCGGTGTAGAGACCTCCGCCGTATCTCCGAGGCGCTACTGCTGCTGCAGCAAGAGCAGCAAATGCTGGCAGTGCGGGTGTTAATGGCGTTTGTGTTGAACGGTTACAACGGAGACGTTTTGCCTCTCTCTTTTCGCTTCTCGAGTGCAGCTGAGGCTTCTCAAGGAAACTCTGCAGAGACGGTGCCTCCCCTCTATCAATCAACGGTAATCGCACAGCGCTCGCTTGTACTGTTACATGCCCTGCAGCAGCAGCAGCAGCAGCAGAGTAGCAACGAACTACAACCACTGAGAGACCGAAGCCTCTCGTGCATCAGACAGAACTGCAACAGTAACATCAGCTTACAGCTTCCTGCTTCATTGGTTTCTTTAGTGTCCCCGTGCAAAGCAGCAGGAGCAGCAGCAGCGGCAGGAGATACCATGTCTCTTGCTGTATCTTCTCACTGTGAGGCAGCGTCGCAACTGGATGTCGGATTTAGCTCTCGGCTGCTGCTGCTACTGCTGCGGTTTGCTGCTTCCCTACTGGACATCCGGGTGCTGGCCAAGATAGACCTTGCAGAAGCAGCAGCAGCAGCAGCAAATATCCAACAGCAGCAGCAGTTGACTGATGAACTCTCGGAGCTTGCGCTGTACATGCAGCTGCTGCGGTCTCTGCAGCAGAGAATTGCACCTCTGGGTAACGCTGAGCAGGAGCAGCTGCCACCTGCGTTAGCTGCTGCTGCAAGCTACAGCAGCAGTAAAGGGCTGCAGCAACTGCAGGTGCTGCTGCTGCAGGACGGCGCAGCAGTAGATACACTTGGGGGTTCTCAAGGAATTGCTTTTGCAGTGACAGAGAAAGACACGGAAACACCCTGGGGACCGTCTGCTTCTGTAGAGACAGTTGTCAGAGAAACGCTGCTTACCGGTCGCATAAGCTCGGGTTTGTTTTGGCTGCAACGGCTGCTGCAGCAGCACCAGGAAAAGCAGCAGCAACAGAAGCAGCAGATATCAGCTGTCGACTTGCTGCAGCAGGTGGCCGACAGAATGGCTTACAAATTGTTTTGTTGCCAGCAGGGGGAGCTTTTCTTTGTTGGCCTGCAGATGCTGCGGCAAATAGGAGTGAGGCAGCAACTGCTTTCGCTTCTGCTGCTGCTTCTGCTGCTTCTGCTGCTGCTGCTGCTTATTGGTGGCATTATTGTTTCTGCTTCCTTTACAGTATCAGCTGCGCTATTTTTACGTGCGGTTGGCCTCTGTCGATTTACTACTGTTGCAAGTGTCTCCATCTTTGTTGCTGCTGTTGCTGCAGGCGGATATTCCTGGTTTCTGTCTGCGTGCGGCGCTGCTGACAACTCGCACCCCGGTGCGTCGCCGTTTGCTGCGGCATCTGTACCACCAGAAGCAGCTGCACGTGGATCACATCATTCTCATACGCGTTATGCAGGTAGGGAGCTGCTGCTTGTGCTGCTGCTGCTGTTGTTGCTGCTCTTTCTTAGACACCCCATGCTGCAGCTGCCACTTGTGTTGCTGCTGCGCTGCTAGCACTCTCTTGTTGCTGCTGCTGCTTCTAGTCTTATCTTGCTATTTGCGGTGGCTTTCACTCCCTCTGCAGTGTATCTGCTGTTGCAGTCTATCTGCTGCTGCAGTAGGGTGCGTCTCCTGCCGCAGGTCCTTGAGCATGTCTTTACAAATCCTTCGTATGGGGCTGAGCTAGCTCGTCGTTTTGCTTCTTCAGCAGCAGTTGCTGCTGCGTCCGCGGCAGAGACAGCAGCAGCAGAAACAACACGCAGATCTGGTTTGGTAGGAGATGGCAGCAAAGACGCAGCAAGGGAAAGCAGTAGCGGCAGCAAGAGCTTCCCTGCGGCCCATGCCGCAGGAGAGCTTGCTTGGCCGCAGGGAGGACAGGCCGTTCTCCTAGCCGGGGCTTTATGCGAGGGTTATATTTCTTTCCGACTGAGGAGACAGCTGCAGGAGCAGGAGCAGCAGCAGCAGCAGACGGAAGAGGGGACGCAGAGAGACACCATTTCGGCTTTTTCAGGTGAGTCGTTCTTTTTCTCCCTGCAAGGCAGATTGAGAGAAGAGCAGCAAGCGATCAATGGTCTTTTTGCCTTTTGTTTATTTCACTTTGGAAAGTTATTTGCCTTTTAAATTGCGTTGCTTCTTCCTGGCCCTTCAGATGTCTGCACGGAAGGACGCCGTGCTGTTGTTGCACCTCCAAGGATCCTTTTTGCAGCGGAGAGACACCCGAAAGAAGCTCTTATAGTAAATCCTAATTGTTGTTTGCTGCTTTTGCTGTTGCTGCTGTGAAGTGTCTGCTTTGCTAGCGTGATGCTGCTGCTTCTCTAGCTGCTTTTGGGGCCTCATCATGTTTTCTGCGGCCCTAGGGCCCTGAACAGTCCTCCTCTTGCTGCTGCTGCAATGCTTTTCATGTTTGCTGCGGCTCTCTGGGCTTGTGCCTCAGGCGTGGGCACATTTGCCTTCCCGAGACGTCCCTGATCTTGGCGATTGCTGTTTCTGCGGTGTCTCTGCTGCTGCTGTCCCCTGTCCCCACACTCGCAAAAGCAGCAACAGTAGCGCGGTGCAGCAACAGCAGCTGCTGCTGCAGGCCGCAACGGACGCCATTGTTGCGGTGTCTGGACAGTGTGGTACCGACGCAGCACCAGCAGCAGAGATCGACGAACTGGAACTGCAGCAAGCAGCATCCGCCGTAGCAGCAGAAACGCAGCAGCAGCTAACGCGGAGTGTCTCCCTGAAGGCGAATCTGCGGTAAGCCGAGAGACACCTGAGTAGACTGTCTGAGTTTTTTTGAAAGACACAGAGGAGGCAAATGCAACGCTCTTCAAAGGAAACAAGAGGAGACAGGAAGACGGAGACAGGGATCTGGCCATAGAGACACACAGCCGCATGGGGTCGTGTCTCCCTCGGGCTTGCCTGGCTCTGTCTATCTGGGATATTGGGTGTCGTTTTGTGTATGTCTCCTCAAGAGTGTCTGTCTGTCCCTAACTTGACGTGTCTCCTTGCGTTTCTTCTGCTGCTCTGTGCCGCTGTCTCAGCGGGTACTGCGTAGAGTGCCGCCGCCTCCTATCTGCGGAGAGGGACTTGCTATCTCTTTTCACGCCCGACACCTCGGCTCAAGACACAGCAGCAGCAGCAGCAGCAGCAGCAGCAGCAGAGGTGTCTCTCGGAGGATACATGAGTCTCTCACTGTACGAGCTTTCTCTCTGGAGCCCCAGCAGCGTCTTGCGTGTTTTTGCTGAGATGAGACATGTGGCCCTGCTGGATCTGCTGCGCTCCCCTGGTTCCCCGCCTAGCAGCAGCAGCAATAAACGACGACTGCAGCAGCAGCAGCAGCAGCGCAGGGAATTGCATACACTGTGGGAGGTGGCTGCTCGTTGTTTAGGGATACGCGACGGGAGGAAAAGCTCCTTAGTGTGGACTTGTCTTTTTTCCTTTTGCCTAGGACACCTCGACTGGCGGGGTGTGGCCTGTTGTGTCTCTAAGCTGCCTATCCACCCCAACGCTGCATGCGACGCATGGGGACGCCTGAAGCTCACTACTGCCACCACCAGCAGCAGCAGCAGCAGCAGCAAAGGCCCGAAGTCGCTGTTGTTGCTGCATCGGATTTTTGCCTTTTTAAGGAACCGGAGACAGGGTGGAAACTCTATCTTTATCGACGAGCTGCTGCTGCAGCAGCTGGCGCAGCGCGGCCTTTATTTGCAGGCAGGGACAGCAGCAGCAGGAGATGTGGGGCAGGATGAGAAGACAGCTCTGGCGTTGCTGCTGCAGAGACTTGCAAAAGCAGGTCGCCTCTTTAAAAGACAGCAGCACCAGGAGCAGCAGGGCGTAGCGACCGAAGAGATGCTGCCATTTGGGGCTTTGTCTCCTCTACATCTTTTTGTGCTTCGTCTCTGCTTAGCCAATTCTCTGCCGTCCCTCTTTATCTCTTATTTGGAGGTATGTCTTGTGCTTCTGGGATGTACATACACCGGGAGATGCTTGCACGTCCTTGTCACTGTGGCTGTCCTGTGCTGTCTTTGTTTATTTTTGCGTCGTTCCTTACCACTTTCGTTTGTCTCTTACGTGTTTCCTCGTTGCATGCTGAGCCCGGCATTGTCTTTGTGTGTCTGCTCTTTTTGAACAACGCGTTTTCTGTCTCCTCCTCCCCTTTGCGACCCCTAGGTGTCTCCTTTCTTGTTGATGCCGGCGTCATTTGTGTCGGGCGTTTGTGCTGCTGTGTCTTCGCCTGTCTTTAGTACTTCCGCTTAGGCGCAGACTTCGCAGCTCAACAGCAGCTCAAAGCCAGTATCAGCAACCGCATCAGCAGCAGCAGCGGCACCAGCAGCAGCAGCAGCAGCGCTCCACAGTGGGTGTCGGTTGCTTTGCTAGGGCGGCTAGGCAATCACGCTCTCGCTGCTGCAGGACTGCAGCAAGCAGCAACACACCTCCTCCCTCAAGGCAAGCTCCTTGTAGCTGCTGCTGCTGCTGCTTCGGCTGCTGCTGATTCTGCCACTGGAGGCGTTAGTGGTGCTTTTGTGGGGTTGGTGCTGTTTCCAGTCTTGCTGCTGCTGTATTTGGGGTTGAACGTCCTACAAGGGGTTTAGGGTTTAGGGTTTAAGGTTTAGGGTTTGGGCTTTACGTGTCTGCTTAGGGGATATTACGGTCTGGTACGATTCGGAAGGGACTCGCTTCTTGCCTCTTTCTGCTGTCTCTCGCATATCTCCCGTTCTCTTTGTGTCTCTCCTCGCCTTCATTCCTCAGCCGCTTGCAGCAGCAACAGCAGCACCAGCAGAGGCAGAGGCAGCAACACCAGCAGCAACAGCAACAGCAACAGCAGCAAAGACTGCAGCAAATGCAAGAGGTTCTGAAGGAGACAGAAGGAGATGCAGGAGTCCCTTTGTTGTTACAAAAGAAGATCTTCAGTAGGCAACACCAACGAGATCAGCTCTTCCTCCCTTATCTTCTGTCTCCTGTCTTTGTTTATTTTTCTGCATTCTCTGTGCCTCTCCATCCCTCTTTCTGCATCCCTCCCTGCTGTTTCCTCTCCTTAATGAAGCGTCTTCTTCGGTGTCTCTTTGTCTCCGACTGTCCCTTCAGATTTGGCCTGTCTCCCTTCAAGGAAATGGCAAAGGCATATTTCGTACACCCCATCGATGCCCAGACGCAGCAGCAGCAACAGCAACAACAACAGCAGCAGCAGCATGGGCAGCGGCAGCAAACGTCTCTTGCTGATGCTGTGATGCTCGAAGATTGTCTCTTTGCAATGTCTCTGCGGGAGCAGCAAAGTCGCTTAAGCCAAGCCAAGGCGTCCCTGGTGCAGCAGCAGCAACAGCAGCAGCAGCAGCAGCAGAAGCAACAGCAGCAAGAAGATTGCTGCCTCTTGCTGGATATGCACACCTGGAGAGGGGATGTCTCTTTGTTGCAGTTGCTTTCGGACTGCTTTGTGTCTCTTGACGTACCGTCTCTGCTGCTGCCGATGGACGTTTTTGTTGCTGCTGCTGCTGCTGCTATTAACAGCGAGCCAATCACAAGAGCAGCAGCACTGTCTCCACCCGTGGCAGCAGCACTAAGAGCACCAGAGGACCTGCCGATGGCTGTTAAAACTTCTTTTTTGACGGGAGAAGTATTTTCGTCTCTGCTGCAGCGCCTGAGTTCCCCAGGAGACACTGCAGTTCGAGATATCTCCTGCAGCAGCAGCAGCAGCAGCAGCAGCGAAGGGTTGAGTGTTGCCTATTTTCTGTCGCAAGGCCGTCCATCATCTGCGTTTCATTTGCTGCTGGCGAGTCGCAGCAGCTGCCCTTGCTGCCGTGGGGTGTACAGACAGTGCAGCAGCAGCAGCAGCGACGAGGGTGGTGCTGCGGCAACGGCTGAGGCTGCTGATGGTCGGCTGCTGCAGCTGACAGGAGATGAGAAAGACATGCTGCAGCAAACAGCAATGCATGTGGCCCTTTGCAATGTGCTAGACGACGGGGTTGTCTCCGCCTGTCTTCTTTTCCTTGAGTTATGTGGCCTTGACGGCACACTTTTGAGGGTAGATGCTCAGTCTGCGCGGCGTATTTACGAGCACCAGCAGCAGCAGCAGCAGCAGGCTGCTGCTGCAACAGGCTCACGCACATGCACAGGGCCGGCAGCAGTAGACGACGCAGCAGCACCTGCTGTCATAGAGCTCTTCCGAGCCTTCCCTCGCTCCTCAGCGAAGCACAAAAGCAGCAGCAGCAGCAGAAGTGGCAGCGGGATCTCCTCTCCTCACTTGCTGTCTGCCCTCCGTCTCCTAGAGGAGGCAACATGGGCTCTCAGCGCCCCTCCCCAAAAGGCAACGCCCAGGGCATCTTCTGCTGCTAATTTGACTGCTGCAGTGAAGAGACAGGCCACAAATCCTTGGCATCTCGTTGCACACTTCTGCAGGTGCGTGTCTTTGCTGCTGCTGCTGCTGCTCTGAGGTGCTTTTGTCTTTTTTGGGCATTGTTATTTCACCTTCTGGAGCTGCAACTGCTTATGCTGCATGCATACCTCTCTCTCGTCCTTTGCTTCAGCAGTTTGGTGCTCTGTTGTGGCTGTCACTGTCTGTTGCTGCTATCACTGTCTGTTGCGGTTATCACTGTCTGTTGCTGGTCTAGTTGCTGCTGCATGAGCTTCCACTGCACCAGGCCATCCACGCGCTCCCGCATTGCTGTGCAATGCCTTCCCCTGCGTTGTTTGCTGCTGCTGCTGCTGCTGCAGGGTGCACGAGCTGCCGCATTCCCTAACTCTGCTGCATGAGCTCGCTCGCAAGGGAGACTGGCTGTCTGTCCTGCATGAGGCGGAATTGCAGCGCTGCCCTCAAGACACTCTCCGGGGGGTAATAGACGGGTGAGCGGGAGAGGCCCTTCCTGGTGCTGCTGCTGCTGCTGCTGCGGTGGTTGTGGCGGTGGCTGCTGCGGCTGCAGCTTGTTGCATGATGCTGGTTTGCTGCTGCAACAGCTATTCGCTGCTCACGCTGCATCGCATGGAGCGGCGCTACCACTTCCTTTTTGCGTCACTCTGCGTCTCCTCTTGCTGTAGCGTGTGCTTGTCTTTGCTGCTGCTGCTTTTGCTGTAGCTATTTTACAGATGCCCGCTTACGAGGTCATTTGAAGAGGGCAATAGGTTGCGGTGGCACGTCGGGTGTCTCTCCACTTCCAGCAGAGACTCTCGGGGGTGTCGCAGATCCTCTGTCTCTCCTCGTTGCCGTAAGCCTAAACAAGCTACCCCTCCTTGTGCTGGCGCTGCTGCTCCTCGTGTGTTTTACTTTGCCTTGTCTTCGTGCACTAACTTATGCGTTTGCTGCTTCCCACGCTGTCTCCGTTGCAGGCACAGCAGCAGCAGCAGCAACAACAAATGGGCCTTCAGCTGCTTCGGCAGGCGCTGCGCCTCCGCCGGCCGCGCCTTGCAGTGTATGCCAGCTGCTTCTCGGATTGCACCGTGCTGCAGTGTCTATCCATTTGGCTCGTCCTTCAGGCTGCGCTGGTGCTCCCGCTGCAGCAGCAGCTGCAGCAATACTCGGTAGAGCCGCAGCAGCAGCAGCAACGGCAGCTTCTTAATCTGCTGCGCCGGGCTGGTCTGCGGCGCATGCAGCAGCACTCAGGTTCTCCACAAGCGCAGCAGCAGCAGGAGATGGCTCCGCGGTTGCTGCAGGTGGTTCAGTATGGGGTAGCTGCTGTTGAAGGAGCAGGAGCAGTGCGAGAGGAGTGTCTCTTGCTTGCTGCAGCAGCAGAGACACTGTGTGGATTGATTCTATGCCTGGCAGAGGCTGGCTGCTCCTCTCTGCTGCTGCGGGGCTTTTTCCTCTTTGACTCTAAAACTCCCCTCGTGCATTTTCTCAATTTCTTCAGGTAAAGCGCATGCACAGTCTGCTTTTGGCAAAAAAGGTTTAAGTCTCCAATTGGGGCGTTTATGGGGCTGCAATACTGGGAGATAGCAGCTGCTGCGTCTCTGCATTCGTTCTCTCTCTAGAGGTGCTTGTGAGGGCCTTGGCTTGTGTGTTGCTTCGTACTAAAGAGAGCCACTAGTTGTGCGTGCGCACCAGTCGCCAAAAAAGTGTTTCTGCTATTTCTGTCTGTCTCCGCGGATGACTTCGAGCTTGCTAATGAAAGCCTGGCTGTTTTTTGGGGCAAAGATGTTGCTGCTGCTGCGAACTGTTTTACGCGGAGACAGTTGCCTGCACGCATGCAGCATGCTGCAATCTTTTGATTGTCTGTTTCTTTTTGTGTGCGACGTGTTTCTCTTTAAAGGAGCTTCTTGCAGCGGCGTTTCCAAGTGGCAGAGGCCGCCCTAAAACTGTTTGTCTCTTGCCAGCGCAGCATGCTGCCGTCCGGAGCAGCAGAGACACTGCATGCGACAACGGAAACAGCAACTGCAGCAGGAGATACCCCAGGAACGGCAGCAGAGACTGCAGATACCACAATGGAGACTCTGCATGCGTCGGACATACGCCACGTCAGCAGCGAGTTAGTCCGCGTGCTGCTGCTTTCGCAGGGGTCCTACCTGCAGCAGCTGCTGCAGCTGCTGCATGCATCGCGTTTCTCCCGGCCGTTTTGTCTTCTCTACCATGCTGGGGTGATCTGCTGTGGAGAGACACCTGCGTTGCAACAGCAGCTGCAGCGGCTTTTGCAGCAGCAGCTGCAGCAGACGGTGGACGTGTCTCTCCAGGAGGCGCACAGCGAATTGTTGCTGGCGTTGCTGCAGCAGCACAAATACCACCAAGCTCGCCAGTGGGCCCGATTGGCAGGTCAGCCTGCTTGCTGCTCTTTGGAGCTTTGCAGCTTTAAAGCTGCTGCTTGGAGTGCCAGTGCATGCATGCGGCAGCACTGAGCCTTTTGTCATCCCTTCGCAGCAGAATGCTGCACAGCCTGCGGAGACAGCTGGATTTGCTGCTGCCATCACAAACGTATCCTGCTGTTACTGCATGCATGCCTGCTGCTGCTGCTGATGCAGGTTTAGGAGCGAGTTGCCTGCAGTTGGTGGCGGTGCATGAGGTGGCGGAGTGCCTTGCGGGGCTTCGAGCCGGCAGCAGCGGGGCCCCTGGAGGCCGCGGGGCGACTGGGAGCCTTGGGGCCCCTGAGGGCCCGCCTGTAGAGGAGCGTCTGGCTGTGTGGGCTCGCTGCATGCAGATATTTGCTGCGCACAACTACCCTAAAGTTCTTGCTGCTATCTTTTTGTTGAATGTTTCCTCTCGGATAGAAGGAGACATGTGTTTGGTTGAGCAAGCGTTTCTCTTAGCTGCAGCACTCAGTCTTCTTGGAGATCCTCATCCCTGCCCTCCCACGCTGCTGACAAGAGACGCCCTGTTGCAGCATGTCATACACTGCGCAGAGGGCAACTGCTCGACCTGCAGCAGCAGCAATACTAGCAGCAGCAGCAATAGCAGCAGCAGCGGCAACAGCAGCAGCAGTGTTGGGGGGATGAGCCTTGCTGCCTGCTTGCCTCTGCAGCCAGAGGAAGTGCGCTGCGTTTTCTGGATTCGGCATGCAGATGCCTCCGCTGCTGCTGCTGATGAGGACGGGATTTGCTGTTGCAGCAACACTGATGACCCTCCAAACAGCAGCAGCAGCTGCAGCAGCAGCGAAGACTGCTGTAGGTGTATTGTCACTCCCCAGTTGCTTGCGCAGTTACAGGCAAGGCTGCTGCTGCTGCTGTGCTCCCAATCAACAGCAGCAGCAGCTGCTGCTGCCGTTACACCCCATATCACAGCTGGTGTCTGGGAGCAGCACGAAGTAAAAGAAGCAGTTGGAGGTAGGGTGTCTCCGCAGCAGCTGCTGCTGCATGGAACGGCTGCTCCCCTCACCGATTGCAGCAGCAGCAGCCAAGTGCAGCAGCTGCTGCAGCAGCTGCTGCAACTGGCAAATCCCGAAGCTCCCGCGCTGCCGCTGCACCATCTGGGGGCCCGTCAGTGGCCGGCCCCTTCTGCAGCCGAGAACAAGGGTGAGGAACTGCAGCAGCAGCTGCAGCAACAGCAGCAACAGCAGCAGCAGTTCCGGCGGAGCGCAGATGACGGCAATGAGGAGGCACCTGAAGAGGCGCTGCAAAGGGGACAGGTGCGGAGACAGTCAGCAACGGAGTTGCTGCTCTCTCAGCTGCAGCAGGCTGTCTATCACTCCATCACGATAGGCTGCATGCCAATCGCCAGGGCACTCGTCAGCACCTTTTTGACGTTGGTGCGGCCCCAGGCTGCTGCCGCTGCTGCTGCTGCTGCATGCAGCAGCGCAGAGGAGGAGGAGCACCAGCGAAAGCAGCAGCTGTTGGAAGAATTGCTGAAGGAAGTGCAACTGGCAGAGCTGCTACTTTGCATTGTCACTCTGCCAATGCCCCTGCGAACGCAGCAAGAGCAGCTCTTGCTGCTGCAGACGCTGTCTGCTGCTGCTGCTGCTGCATGCGCTTCAACGTGCCTCAGTGGGGAGCTGCTTCCACGTGCCCACAGGGAACTGCTGCAGATGCTACAGGACGACCTGGATGCACAGCAGCAACAGCAAGACACGCAGCAGCAGCAGCAGCAGCAGCCGGAGCCCCAGCAGTCGCTAGCAATGCAGCGGCAACAGCTTCAGCTACTATCTCAGCTGGTGCTTCGCTGCAGATCGGGGCTGCACGCGTTTTCTCTAGAGCTGCTAGTTTTGTTTGCCATCAGCTACGTTTTAGTGTCTCCCTTCAGTGCAGTGCAGCAGCAGCAGCAGCAGCAGCCGCAGGAGCTCCTGCTGCGGTTGCTGCTTGCTGCTGCTTTCCCTACAAGTGACCTCCCCAAGCCATCCCTCTGCATGCGTTTTGCTGCAAAACTCACGCGGGACGGATACCTGCAGCAGCACCAGGTTGCTGCTGCGCTGCTTGCTGCTTTCGTGTCTCATCAGCAGATCCACTCTTATGTTGAGGATTTGCTGCTTCCCACTGCCCAGCAGCAGCAGCAGCAGCAGCGGAAACAAAGGGTAGTTTGGTTTGAGTGGCCTGTGCTGCTTCTAAAAGAGTTCTTAAGAATTTCGGAAACCCCGAGTCTTGTGGGAGAACAGGCATTGCAGTTGCTGCTGCAGCAAGAGCGCCAAGAACTGCAGCAGCAGCAGCAGCAGGAAAGCTTCTGTGTGGATGCAGCAGCAGCGCCTTCAGGTCCATCGCTGCTGCTACCTGAGCAGCAAGTAGAATTGGCCTTGCTGGCTTACTACGACTTAGAGAGGGCATGCAATGCTGCGGCGCTGCTGCAGCTGCATCAGCTGCTGCAGCGCCGCCTCGCGGTGTACATGCAGTGCGGCAGACCGTATTTGCTGCTGCGCATTCTTACCGCCATCCCCCCATCTCCGCCCCTCGTCCCGGCAATACAGTAAGCATTCAGCTTGCTGCTACCGCTGCAGCAACAGCAGCAGCTGGAGTTGCTGCTGCTGCTGCTGCTGCTACGGTTGTTGTTAAGGCATATTGCGTGCAAGGAGGAGACAGTATGGCTGGCGTATTTGTGTTCTCTCTCAGGATGCTCCTCGATGGGGGATATATGCTGCAGCTACTGGCAGCCTGCCGCAAGGGCATGCAGCAGCAAGAGGAGCAGGAGCAGCAGGAGCAGCAGCAGGAGCAGCAGCAACATCAGATCCCGGGGACAATTGTTATTCCCGAGGCAGCGGTTTGCGGGTCTCTCGCCATTGCCATTTGCGATTTGCTGCACTCGCAGTATGAGCAGCAGCTGCAGCAGGTACTGCAGCAGCAGCGCCATCAACAGCAGCTATTGCAGCAGCAGGAGCAACAGCAGCAGCAGAAGATGCTGAAAGTTACGCTGGATAATCTTGTCCTGGCAAATTTGGAGTTGGGGTTTACCAAAGAGGCTGGGTGTGTGAAGGCTCTCTATGTGTCTCCCTTTCTGTCTTTCTCTGTCTGTCTCTTTTTTGTCTCTTTTTGTCAGTTTTTCTTTCTTTTCTCTTTTTCTGTCTCTCTTCGTATGTCTCTGTCTCTTTCTCTTTCCAGCTTGTCCGTTGTATCTCTCGGATAGATGTCTACTCTGCCTGCATGGATTCCAGCACTCTTATTGTCTCCTCTTACCTTCACTTGTGTTGCTGCTGCTGCTGCTGCTGCTGCTGCAGGGTGTTGCTGCAGAGAGAAGCCTTCCGGTGTTTAGCACTGGAGGGTAAGGATTGGAATCCTTATACTGAGCGTGGTGCGGACAGGCTTTACCTTGCCCTAGAGGTGCGCATACACCCGAACTACAACTAATCTAATATACAGGTTTCCGTGCTCTATCATATATTTTAAAACATATTTATATATTTATTCATTTATTTATATCCATACCTTCCTTTCATGTGCTGTTTTATGCGCATTGTCTCTGCTCCTGTTGCTGCTGCTGCTGCAGCTGCTGCTGCAAGCGTCCAGCTTCTTCCTACAGGCGGACTGCACTCCCTCCCACTTGACCTGTTGCAGGCACGCTGCTCTTGTGGCAGTGCAGCTGCGTGCAGTGGAGCTCCAGCTGTCTAGGGAGTGTTTGCAGCAGAAGCAGCAGCAGCAGCAGCAGCATGGCCGCCTGCTGGTGTCTCAGCTGCTGCAGCAGAAAGCACAAGCCTTGTCAGGGGTGCTGCACCCCTTTAAAGACGCAGAGGCGTCCCTTAAGGAAGGCACTGATCTGCCGCTGTTGTTGCCTCTTCTTTCTCCTGCTGCAGCTTCAGTCTCTTCTCCGCAGGCCCCAGCAGCAGCAGCTGCTGCTGCTGCTGCTGCAGATGCAGATCTTGAAGAGACAGCAAAGCAGCAGCGATCTGAATGGCTTCGCGGGATTCTCTTTTCCTTGCAGGGAGGCGGAGCCCAGTGGTTTTCCGTAACAAAACAACAAGACGCAGAGGAGAACATCCCGGGTGTCTCTGCAGGTTCATCATCATCATCATCAGCAGCAGCAGCAGTGCGGGAGGCGGAAGAAGCAGCAGCAGCAGCCGTAGGTCTCTCCGGCGCGTCTCTGAACTTTTTGCATTTGTCGGTTTCTCAGGTGCTGCTTTTTGTGGAACTCCACCCAGACGCTTTTGTCAGTGGCATCACCGCACAGGTTAGCAACACCCAGAGAGACCGAGAGACAGGAGACAGAGAGACGGGAGACAGAGAGACAGGAGACAGATAGATCGACAGACAGACATGCAGAGATGGAGAGGCAGAGAGACGGGTGACAAAGAGACAGGAGACAGAAAGAGACAGGACAGAGAGAGACATGACACAGAGAAACAGGAGACAGAGAACGATAAGGGGAGACAGAGAGAGATGGAGACAGACAAGTGGAGATAAGAGAGATAAGGGCCACGGAGAAAGACAGAGGCAGCTCGCAGCCCTCGGGTCAATTGCGTCATCTCTGTTTTTCTATTTTTGGCTGTCTTATGCGATTTAGGCTTACGAGCACATTTACGGCGGAGTTGTGGAGTTGGCGTGGCCGCGTGCGGTTTACAGACAGGTGGTGCTTGGGGGTCGTCTCTCCTACCTCTCGCAGCTCTTAGGCAGGCAAATCCAGCAGTCTCCTGACGCGGCAGACGGAGAGGAAAAGAAGCATTTTCAAACTCATGCAGCGGTTTCTAAAAACCCTCAGACTTTGCAGGAAGATCGCACAGACCCTCAGCAGCAAGGGCTGCATCTTTGTCAGGGCATTTGGGGCGAGGGACTCAGCAGGGCTGCTTTAGAGATCCTTGTGGCGCTACACCTCAAAGAGTTCGACGGCAGCAGCAGCAGCAGCAGCAGCGAAGGGCCCGTTTCAGGGGTAGCTGGCATCTGGGAGGCAGACAACGAGATATACACTTCAGACTTCTCTGTAGATGCCGATGTGTATTTGCTGCATCCGACGGGGGCTGCAGCAGCAGCACGCAGAAAATCTCAAGCGGCATTTGAGGCGTTGAAGAAGGCGGCAGACAAAAACATGCTTATCCTCTTGCAGGAGGCCGTGCTGAACATGCAACTCAGGCTGCAGGTCAGCCTTACATGTGTCTGTCTCCTCACCGCATGTGTCTCTTTCGTCTCTGTGTACCGCAAGTGTCTCCTTCGTCTCTATGTGTACCTACACCGCAAGCGCTGTGTGTGGTTTGCTTTGCAGCTTCTGAAATTGCTTGGGCCGGCTTTCAGCAGTGCAGCAGCAGAATGTTGCAGCTTGCTGGACCACCGGTGTCTTTACATGCCGCCAGGCTTTCTGTCTTTGAAAAAGCAGCCAGCACGTTCGGATGTGCAGCAGCAGAGCGCCTCTGCTGTTGCTGGTGCTGCTGCTGCATCCAGTCTCTTTCCTACAGCGCAGGATGAGCTGCGGGGCTCCAGCGGCAAGTGACACGCGAGCTTTGCTTTTGCTGCACCCAATGATGTGTCTAGACACTCTGCGTTTTCTTGTAGAAACGCACATGCGCTACCACAGAGACAGACAACGTTTTGTTGCGTGGAGTGTCTGAACAGCACAAGTCAGACAGCTATTCAGCCTGTCCTCTTGCGCTCCGCACGAGCTCCCTATACACTGCAAACACTTCAAACTTTAGTAGCAAAAACTGCACTTTTTCCAAGGCAGGAAAAAACGCATTTTTGTTTTGTCAAAGCCTGATGCTCTCTCACTGCCCTCGAAAAGAAAGCCGGGAGAAACGCCCACAAGAAGGCTAAACTTTCCTGCTAAAGAAACTACAGCTCTCTGGCAGCTGCGCCCATTGGAGCGGCTTTTAGGTAGAGTTTAGAGTTTTAACAAAGTTCTCTCCTGCCCTTTCCGCGAGACGGTGCATGCGGCCTTCATGGAGGCCTCTCGAGTTGGGACAGAAAGAGATTAAAGTGCTTTAATTCTTTACACTTCATAATAGGAACACTGCACATACACCCGAATACGTTGTCTATACACCTCAAAACACAACTGCCAGTACCACTAAAAACAACTCTTTGGGTTGCCAAAGCAGTTCGACACATCCAGAAACACAACGGCAGCAAACGGCATGCACTTTGGCTGCCACAAGGCTAAGGAGACAGCCGAAAAAGGCCACGAAGTTACCCAGAGCGCGTGTATGTGCGTGTGCTTGGAAGTGGGTGGCCGCAGCGCACGTCTCTTTGGGAGCAAAACACCAACAAACAGCCTGTTAATAACAAACAGTTTGTTAATAACAAACAGCTTGCTGATAAGCAGGCATTCGCTAGCTTCGAACGCGGCAACCAAGAAACAGAAACGCATCAGAGCCCAATAGGCATGCTATACGCCTGGATGCTGTTTGCATACGCCACTGGCGTCTATGCAAAAACTGCCAATCGAAATCCGCAGCTAAATACAAAGAAAAATTTTCTCATGCGATACACTCCAACACCAAGGGCAGCAGAATGCATGCGTTTACTAAGGGCGGCTGCCCGTTAAAAGGACAAAGGAGAACTTCCTTCGCCAGTCTCCTCTCCAAACTATTTTCTGCTTTGACCACCACCAACAGCAGCAGCGGCAGCAGAGGCTCAGCGTAGACTGGATTTCCACTGCTCCTTTGTGCCAGGTGGACTGCATGCGCCTCAGCGCAGCCCAAAAATATATAGAAAAATACTCGAGCGTTTTTCCCTGTGCGAGGCTACCAGCGGCTTTGCGCGCACCAGCCGAAATTTCTTCCGAATGTTCCGAGACAGACAAACGCGATTTCATTAAATGGGAGATCTAGAAGCCGCAAGTGGCATTTCTCTTTTGTGTTGCAACTACCCCAGCCTTGAAACAAATGAAGTTTTTGTTTTCGAGCGTTTTTTGTGGTGGTAATTGTGGCCTGTGTCCGTCCTGTCTGTGGTTTCTAAACAGTGCGTTTTTTGTGGTGTTTTGTTGCATGCGTTTTAAGGGCGTTTGGGGTTGCATTCGTTTTAAGGGCCTTCTGCGCTGCATGCGTTTGAAGGACTTTTGGGCTGCATGCGAACCATTGCGGCGTCTTTCCGACGAAAAAAGGTTCCGATTGGCCAGCCATTTGCCTATTGAATTTAAATCCTAAAATAGGGCACCAGTACTTTGGCAGAAATATCCTTTTTCGGATGCTTCAGCTGTGAGTGAGGAGTTACTTCTTGCTGCAACGAACGCTCAGAAATTGAACAGCTTTCGCTGTACAGTTCACCCTTACTATTGGTGTCGCGGTTGCTGCGTGAGCAGCAAAAACCAGCAAGACCGCTGTTTATAGGGTGTATGTGCTAAAACAAACGCATCTCCCTGAGATGCAACACCAAAGACTTCTTGGAAGTGTCTACTTGCACTTCAGAATCTTTCGGGTGTACACGCGGGGACTCTCCTGTAAGCCCCACACGCTTGCATGCGTATTGTGTCGAGGGTTTATAATATGCTAGTTTGCGGTTTCTGCCGTAGGCCTCGGATTTGATCTTTTAACGGTTTGTGAATTGTCCTGCAAGACAGTGCCAGTTTCATTCCCGTTTTCACTTCTGCTGTGTTTTCTGTCTGTCTTTTCTTTTTTCTTTAAAATGGCGTCAATGGCAGACATCCGCTCCAATAAGGGAGGATGGCTGTAATGCCACCATGAATACCTGAGCCCATCATCGCATGCACACAAAGACAGACAGACGAAGCCAGTTCCATTCCGCGGCAGAGAAAACTCGAAAATTAAAAAACTTCTCTCGAACTGTGCAAAAATTAAAGCAATTGTGTCAACAAAATAAAACAATTGTATTAAAAATAAAGAAGAAAGCACCAGGAATCAGGATCAAGGGTCGCCTTGTTTTCTGTGTGGATTTTGAAAAGCGCCTCTTTCAACTCTTCTCCGTAATGCAAGTCGCAGGCAAACGCATCGGCCTGGAATTCGTGTCTTCGCGATATCAAAGTAGAAACCACCGACAAAATTGTGTTTACCTGAAGCAGCAAGCACAAACAGGAAACCTTAAACCCTGCAGGACCATGAGAGCTTTCTTTCGAAAAGTGCCTGAGTCAACCCCATTTAACGGCACGTCCTTTTCAGCGCATTTTTCATTAATGAAAATAAAACAATTCTATTCTCATATCAGGGTTGCGTTGGAAAACCGAGCAAAATAAATGGCGGAAAGTGCAAAATTTTGAAAAGTTTCGTGGGGTCTACGTACAGGTGCCAAAATGTTCCCAAGAAGCATTAGCCCAATGATGGGGGATTTTGCATCTCCATCATATCCGAAGCATTTATATAAATGATCATTATTCATCACTTTCCCGTAAATATAAAAAGTTGCAAATAAATTCAAAAAAGCTAAAGCAAGTCGTTTCGGCATGTGGCTCTTTTGCCAGTGGCCCAGCTCATGTCCTGCGCGCATCAGCAACCATCCAACTTTGAAAAAACACGAATAAAAACATAAGTTAGAACAAACATAAAATAAATGAGAAAAGAGGGGTGGTTCTAATGACGCTGCCAAAATGGACATAAAACAGATAAATCAAACAAGCGGTGCAGATGCTAAAACGAAAACGCCATGAAAAACGATTTTCTGAGTGGACCAATGGCCCATTACGTGTGCTACTACGTGTGCTGGTGTGATTTACCGAGCACCGCGAGAATCTCGTCGTGAGGCAGATGCAACAAAGTGTCAAAAATAACGATTCGCTTCCAACGCCACAAACCATAAAAATATGCATTGCTGTGACTCGAGCGCTTAGAGCCGTCCATTTCGTAAACCTCGCAGAGAGGAAAATCCAATTTCGATGCCTGCAGGAAAGAACAGAACAAAACCTTAAACCCTTGACCTTAAACACTTGACCTTAAACCCTAAACCCTAAACCCTAAACCTTTATTGTTTTGTGTTAATGTGGGAGTGTGGGTGAAATACCAAGGCATTTATCTTTGTCCGCAGCTCTTGGTCCTTTAGAACCTCAAACTTGTTAAAGAGAGGAGCAATCAAATTGGGATAAATAACAATCATTCCAAAAGTGGTAAGCACAGAGAATCCCCAGAGCTGAAGATACACCCGAAAAGCAAATCAAACAGGAAATGCAGGCCATGCAGAAATATGAAAATGACAAGAAAAAGATCCGCGAAATGGCAGCTTTAAAATCAAATTTGCAGGTGGAGATACACCGCAGCCTCGCACAATATGGGCGCATGCAGCGCATAATTAAAAAGATTAAAACCATAAAAAACTAATACAATAACAAAAAATTAAAGAGCTCTCACCCAGAAGTGGAAATTCTCTCCTCCCCATTTGATGAGCCATGTGGCTGCACACATAATTGGTGCTCCAATAACGGCAGTTAAGGCGAGGCCTAAGAGTTTATCTTTTATAAACAAATACTTTGTCTTCTTATTAAATCCATGTTTCTCCTCAACAACAAAGTCGCCGTACAGCTGGAAGGGAGTAGAGATACACTCGGAGATCATTCTTTGAATAGCCAGAAATGCAAGCGGCTGCACATATTCCCCTCTTCCAACTAAAGAGCCAGCAAGTCGCCAGCAGAAGGGGCCGAAGAAGTAAACGGTAGAAAGGATAGAAAGGCCTGCGCCTACAAGGGAGGAAACGATGCCCAAACCAATCTTGTCTTTGTTGTACGCATTTGCTTTTGAGTACTCTTCTTCGGATACCTTCGAACTCAAAAGAGATGGGGGCTTGTTGTTGCTCTTGTATTTTCTTAATTGCCGGTAGTTCAAGTACTGCTCAAAGGCCTCAACAGTCAGAGAAAAACCCACATAAAAGTGCAACCAAGGCACATCGGAGAACCAACTAGACGAGAAGAATCCCATTTTCAACAGAATGACTCGAGATTTTATGTGTGAGAATGTATCTAAATATTGTTTGTCTTTTATTATTTTATATTTTTTGTCTGAAAACGAAACACTGCAGCTTCTGGTTCCAGCCATTCATGAATTAGGCGCATGCAGGAAGCAGTAGCTGCTAGAGTGGCGGTGTGTGTCCACCTGAAGTGTTGCGCATTTCCGAATTTATTTACGGTTAAAATTAAGTTAATATTCTCGACAATATATTTTAAAAAGATTTAACTTATTTAAACCGACGCAGACTGGTTCGGGGTTGGTGTGCGCTTGCCACTTTACTCTGTCTGTCCATGTAGCATGTTAATGTGGATGCGCGATATTGCAGAGTTTGTCTATTTGGAATAAATTAAAACTGTCCTAAATAGTTTTTCTAAATAATGTTTGAGCCGGAAGATTAAATCTATGTTTGTGAGGAGCAGTAGCCAAGCTCCTCAGATTGTGTCCAGGGATGCTTGCATGTCTAAGGTGCACATTGCCTGCATCCCCTTTCCGCTTGGCTCTGCCTAAGGGCAGCCTTCTTCTTTGATTATTTGTCCTTGAGGTTTTGTTTCTTGTTTGGGCCTATGGGCTTTAAGCAGACGCCTCAGCACGGGCATTTCAATTAGTTGCACAATATAGTTCTACGCCTTAAACAAGCCCCCCTCCTCCCCCCACCCCTTCCCCCCTTCCATCAGAAAGGACGTTAGGTTAGCCCGCCCACAGACTGGAGAGGAGCCTGTTGGCTTGTGTAGCCTCAAGTTAATAACCTTGTTTGGTTTCGAGTTTCAGCAATCAGCTGCATGCGTTCTATGGGCTTTTGCTCATATGGAAGAAATTATGTCGTTGCAGTTTTATATCCACATTTGTGTGAAGCTGTATGAAGATGCAGAAATTATTTGGATTGCCATGGGAGAATCTGCAGGCGGATTTTTTCCTCAAAGCATGGCATTGGCAGCCTTTTTAACAATTTGTTGTTTGTTTTTGATTGTTGCATGCATTTCCTTTCTTTGCAATGGCAAACGGGCAAACGGCAAGAAACCAGTCGAGGCTAGCTAGCTGGCTAGCTAACTGTCTTTGTTACAGAGGAGGTGTGCTTCCGCAAAAAGAAATAAAAATAAAAATAAAAGAATCTGAGCTTATGAGGTTTACAAAACAGAGTTTAGATCGAGGAAGGGGCCGACTGGCCAAGAGCCCCAAATTTTCTGTTAGAAAAGCTACCCAAGATGCATGCAAACGCCACAGCAAAAGTAGAGGGGGCTTCAGAGATTCGCTGGCCTCCTTTTTCTGATAATTTACACCAAGCGAGAAAGCTCTCAGGCGCAGCCCTTCCGACGTAAACAGACAAAAACAAGGTTTTATTTTAACTGTTTTCTTTGCCAGTATTTTTGTGCATGGATGCATAATGCCATTTTACGGATTGTTAATGAAAACGTCTTAGAAAAAAACACCTTTTCAAAAGAACCTCTTTTTGCGGTGTCTCCCGCAGATTTGACGTTTCCCCTTTGGCTTGTCAAGGAGCCAATTGTGCGGAAATGCATTTAAAATATTTTATTTATTTTGGGGGGGTTTTCAGATTTAACAAAAAATTGAATTTATTAGGAAAATGCTTCAGATTTTAGCATAAGAAACAACAAAAGAGATGCTTTGCCCCACAGCACAAGTGCGTTTTCTTCTGTTTGTAAACAATCTCTCTTTAAACCAAACAAATTTATTAAACAGTTAATTTAAAAGCGGAAGAAACGACAGAATTTTAGAAGTTAAGGACAGAGGCAAAAACCCCGAGTCGGTCTATAGACCAGACCAGTTGAGACCGAGCCAAGCGTCACTTTGGCGTGTTTGCCGCGTGTCTTCTATAAAACGTATTGTTCATACTTTACTATTTAATTTAAAAATACAGTAAAACAAAAAATAAAACAGAAATAAAGCAGAAAGACATCCAAAAACCCAACGCAGCAGTGGCCTGAGGCCTTAGAGGGCCGCTGCCGCCTGCAGCAAGGAGGCAAGCCATGAGATAATAAGCTGAAGTTTTCCGTTAATAAATAAGTTTAAATAAATTTTACTTGCATTTTAGTAAAGGGCAAAAAGATTAATAGCCCTGAAACTGCAGCAGCATTCGCGGCAGCAGGAGAGGCCTGAGGCCTCATAGGTTCCTATGAGCTGAAGCAGGAGAGCAGCAGCAGCAGCTGCTGCTCTCCTTTCTCCCTTTCTTCTGCTCTAAATAATTTTATTTTGTTTATATTTGCATAAACAAAGACTTATTTCTTTTTTTCCTCCCTTTGCTGCAGCAGCTTCTGCTGCAGCCGCTGCAGCAGCACGCCAGCTGAACCACTGGTGCATTTGGCACCGAAACCTTTTAAATCCTCAGCAGCAGCAATTTAATTTGCTGAATCTGCATGCAGCAAATTTAAGAGCACTATTTAGCCCCGAAATTCAAACTCCTAAGCCGAGTTCCTTTGGCAGCACCTCCCGCCGCATCAAAGGCCTTGTGTGTCCTGGGAAACACGCTGCTGCTGCAGCTGCAGCAAACTGTTTCTGCTTGCTGCTATTGTTTTTATATAAGCTTTTAATTACAATGCTAGAATATCAACCGGAACTGCTGAATACGGCGGAGGTACCAGCAGCAAAGGCCTCTCAAGATGAACCCTCCTCCGTTAGAAAGGAGGAGCAGCAGCAGCAAGACCACCAGCAGCAGTTGCTGCAACGGCCGGCTCCAACGCTGGCAGTAAACTCACGAGCATCACCCATGCACAGCCCCCTGCTGCTGCAGGCAGCAGCCTTGCTGCTAGCAGCGCAGCAGCAGCCGCAGCAGCAGAACCTGCTGCAGCAAGAAGAGCAGCAGCAGCAGCAGCAGCAGCACAACGTCCTTACCCCTTTTTTTGTATCTCAAAGCAGCTGCAGCAGCAGATTGACCAGCAACAGCAGTGGCAGCGGGAGACATACAAGCAACTGCAGCAGCAGCAGCAGCAGAAGCGATTTGCTAAAGCTGCCCACTGCGTCCATCAGCCCCTCCAGCTTTGCATACACCCCACAGCAAAAGCAGCAGCAGCAGATAGAAAACGACGGTGAAGATGCAGCAGCAGCTGGCAGCAACGCAGCCAGCGGCTTCAGCAGCCTAAACAGCTTAAACTCCCCCAGAGATGCACAGCAGCAGCATCAGCAGCAGAAGCAAAATTTGCTGCTGAAGAGGACCGAGGCAGCAGAAAGAGAGAGCAGCAAGGGTCACGTGGAGCTCCTGCAACTGCAGCAGCTGCTGCAGCAGCAGCAGCTGCAGTTGCTGCAGGGCCCCCTTGCTCTGGCAGAACGAGCAGCAGAGGTCAGTAAGAAAACTCCCCCCTGCAACAACAACAACAACAACAACAGCAGCAGCAGCAGCAACAGCAGTTGTCATAGTTTCGTTTGCTTTGTGGGTTTTGCTGCTGCCGCAGGTTTTGCCTTTCCTTGCTCTTCAGACGGCTGACCAGCAGCAACAAGAAACACTGCTGCAGCAGCAAGAGACACTGCTGCAGCAGCAAGAGACAGCGCAGCAGGGGGAAGGCTCTGGTAGCCACCAGCACCAAACACTGCAGCAGCTGCAGCAGCAGCAAGAGATGCTGCAGCAGCAACATGAAGCGACGGAGCACTTGCTACAGCTGCACAAGCAGGCGGAGTACCTGCTGCAGCAGCAAGAGTCACTGCAGCAGCAGCATCTGCATCAAGAGACACTGCAGCAGCAGCAGCAACAGCAGCAGCAGCAGCACGAGACCGTTCAGCAGCAGCGGCAGCTGCCTGAAGAGCAGCAGCTAGACGATCTGCCGGTAAAAGGCCTGGAAGATTTTGAAGAGGCAATCGAGAGACAGCAGCAGCAGCTGATGCAGCAGCTGCAGGAGCAGGAGGAGCTGCGGCGTTGTGACTCTTGCAACAGGTAAGCACAGCTAGCTAGCCAGCTACCTAGCTAGCCACGTAAGTCCGTAGCTAGCTAGCTGGTGCTCGTGCAGGCTTTGCTGGTCTCAAACCGCGCATGCAGCAACAGCCCCGATAGCAGCAGCAGCAGCAGCAGAATGATGATGTTTGTGGTGTTTGCTGCAGACAGTTTGCTACTTGCCGCCTTAACAAACACCTCCGCATATGCCAAGCTGCACAGGCCCAGGAGCAGCTGAAGCAGCAGAGACAGCGGCTGAAGCAGCAGCAACTGCTGCAGCAGCAGCAGCAGCGACTGCAGCAAGACCTCCAGATTAAGCAGCTGCTAGAGGAGCAGCAAAGGGAAAAAGAGAGGCAGCTGCTGCTAAAGCAAAAGGCAGTAAAAGAAAAAAGAGATGCAGCAGCAGCAAGAGCTGCTGCTGCAGCACGATGGGTTGCGCGCCGCGGCAACAGCAGCGGCAACAGCAACAGCAACAGCAACGGCAACAGCAACAGCAGCAACAGCACTCGAGGAGGGTCATCAGATGCTGCTGTTGCTGCTGGTGCTGGTGCTACAACCAGAGACAGGAGCAACGAAGCTTCCAGCAGCAGCGGCAGCAGCAGGAACGGCAGCAGCACCAGCAGCAGGAACAGCAGCAGCAGTAGCAGTAGCAGCAGCAGCAGCAGTACCAGCAGCAGCAGCAGCAGCAGTAGCAGCAGCAGCAGCAGCAGCAG
>NPHX01000286.1:3128-34674 GCA_002271815.1 Eimeria falciformis
CCTCAACCTTGGGCCAACAAACAGGATAACGGCTTATAACTCTATGTTCCATTAGTCAGTCAGCAGTTGCTGAAAAAACTAGGGATACATGCCCCTTGAAATGCAGTGCGCTAATGCCGAGTAAGGTGTAATCCCATTGCACATCCAATAATTGACGGGACGACATCAAAAAATATCAACAGCACTACTATAGCTGCGTCCAGCCTAGCCGCCTACTGGTTAACCCGATACAACCACGCCGCGAATGCTCTTCCTATACCGAACAAGCGGAGCAAACGCCCACAAACCCGCACGCTGTCTCTCCGCAGCCCAACAGACGTAAGGCTACTTCCCTGATTGTAACTGCTTGCCCAAATACCCTTGCGTTGCCAAACCCAATTCGTGGCATCCATAAACACAAAAACAAGAGGTAGCGCACAGAGCGAGCGGATGTTGCAAGTGTGCATTTGCGCCCAACAATGTGTAATGGCTTTGAGCAGCGATCCGTGCCACCGAGGAAGGTCGGCACTACTGTCCTTGTGCATCCAAGTGCGACGCTGCCCTCACCCAGCTACTACTGTTGGATGTCTATCCGCCAGAAACGCACTGACTGAACCAAAACACAAGTCAAGAAATACCAAACAAATCGTTCTGCGAGACACGTATTCCGGCGTGTTCAGTTGCAACTTAGTTGGAAACTCTTGGGCCCCAACTGTGCACCATAAAAAAAGTCAGGCAAACGAACAGCAAAATCGGGTCGTATGCTTGTGTGTTCATTTGTTCAGTCGGCAGGTGCAGAGTAGCGGACACATAACATTGCGTTGAAACCGAATGAAATCATACTGCGCTGGATGCATTCTTATAGCAAGTACAACAAGCGCCACGACGAAATGAAGACATATAAACAATATTACAAGACTTGCGTCCATCCTATCCACTTGCAAACTCGTTCGTTACAAGCAGTGCGTGATTACTCTCATTAAACCGAGAAAGGCTGAGCAATGCGCAAAAACCCAGACGATGTCTCTGCGCATCTCAAGAGATGTCAAAGCAGTTCCTTGAATGTAGATGCTTGCACAATACTTTTCTGTGATCAAACGCATGTCGTGGCATTCATAAGCTAAAAGATACAGAACTGCTTGCGGCACAAACGGATGCCGCAAGTATGCCTTTGCGGGCAAGAATGTGTAATGGCTTTTAACACCAATGAGCACTACCATTTGCCCATGCACGACGATGCTCTCTCTCTCAACTGCCTTCGGGTATTCATCCACCTGAAACGCACCCCTGATCCAGGACAGATGCCAGGCGCTACCGACCAGACAGTTCCACAAATGTTATAGACCCGTCGTGCTTGTTCACATGGCTACAATAGTGGTATTCTTCTAAGACCCTGCTATACTAAACAAAAAAGAAAAGCCGACTTACAAGAGCACGTCTCAGGCATCGGTGTTCAATTGATCAGTTAACAACGCAGCAAAGAAGCAGCTGCAGAATACAGGACTTATGTCACGTCCTTGAAACTGTGTGTGGTAAACCCGAGTCAGTGGAAACCCATTCCAAGTAGCAATATGCATGACGACACAAACACAAGTAAGAAACACTGCTGCACTTGCTTTCGTTCTGGCTGTCCGCTGGTTCGTTTTCTGCAACAATCCAGTAATTCTTCGCCTTATACCGAACAACATAAATAGTGCGCAAAACCCCGAATACTGCCTATACTCGTTCGCAGCGATGGCAGAAAAGTTCTCTGTTTATAACTGCTTGCTCAATACCCTTGCGTCACCAAACCCAATTCGTGGCATCCATTAACACAAGATCAGGAAACGGCTTACCGCACAAACGGATAACGCAAATTTGCCTTTGCTGCCAAGAATGTGTAATGCACCTGGCAATCATTCCCTGCCATCCAGCGACCTCGGCACTATCATCTATTATTGTGCATCCTGGAGCGGCGTTTCTCTTTGCCTGCTACAGCCTTCGGGTATTCATCCGCCAGAAACGCACTGCCTGATCCAAAACAAAAGTGAGGTGCTACAGAACGGCCGTTCCAAAAGTGTAGTATACCACGGTTCTTCTTCACCTGGTTACCGTGATCACAATCTGTTACCACGTAACTATACTAAATTATAAATGGGCCAACGGACAAAAGCGAGCCTCATTCTTGCGTGTTCAATTGGTAATTCAACAGCTACAGAATAGAAAACGCACCATTTCTTGAAACGCAATTCCATACAAGCAAGTCAGACAGAATCCGACAGAAGCACAGCAGTCTCCATGCAGACACAGAAACGCCTCAAAGCCATTGCTACACTTCCGCTTACCGTGGTCACCTGCATCTTCCTCTACAAGCATTCTCTGATTACTTTCCCTACAACGTAACAGCTTCGTGCAAAACTTCAAATGATATTTCTGCGCATCTTAAGAACCAGAGAATATTTTGCTATATATGCCTGCTCCGTCAATACCCTTGCAGCATCAAAGCCATCTACCTCTATCCGTAAACGCACAAGCAGGAAGTCGCCTACGGAGCACACGCATGCCCTAGGTTTTCCTTGACGCCCAACGATTTGTAATGGCCTTGATCAGCAATGCCTGCCACCGACGGGGCTCCGCAGTATAATCTGTCTTTGTGTGTTCACTCGCAATTTAGCCTTCTCCCTGCAACCGGCTGCAGGTATTCAGCCCCCAGAAACGCACATACTGAACCAGAACACATGGCAAGCGTTATGAACATCCAATGTTCCACGAATGTCCCGCCGTGCTTGTTCGCGTGGGTAACGTAGTCCTAATCAGCCAGGATTAAGATGTAATAACAAAAAAAATAGGGCCAACCAGGATCGCCTCTGATACCTGGGTGTTAAATTCGCCAGTCAGCACCACAGCACAACAGACAACAGATATCAAGCCCGTAAAACGCAATGGGACAACAACGAACCGGATGCCATGCCACTCCACATACAGCATTCGCCACAAAGACACACAAACACACCAAAAGCTTTACTATACTTGAGCCTACCGTAGATGTTCGCTCGTTCGTCTGCTACATGCATTCCCCGACTGCGCTTCTTATATCGAACAGACTGAGTAACGCATACAAACAAGCACGCTCTCTCTACGCACCTGGAAAAGGTAGAACATTTCCATGAATGGAACTGCCTGCCAAATACCATTGAGGCACCCAATCCAGTTCGCGGTACCCATATTCGCAAAGACAGGAAATAAAATACGGGACGAATGCATGCCGCAAAAAAATTTTTGCAGCCAATAGTCTGTAATGGCATTGGCCAACAATGCCTACGAGCGACGCAGCTCGGCACTACCATATGTCATTGTGCGTCCAAGCGCGACGCTGCTCTCTGCCTGCAACGGCCTTCGGGTATGCATCCGCCGAAGACCCACGGACTGATCCAGAACAGAAATCACGCGCTACAGAATAAGTCATCTCACAAGCGCCCTATACCGTCGTAAGTTCTCCCGTGGCTACCGCAGTCGTAATCCGCTAGGAACCAGCCCGAGCAAAGTACAAAGTCGGGCTAATTAACAGTATCGCGTCCCATGTCTGGGTCTTCGACTGGTCAGTCAACAGATGCAGAATAGAGGACAAATATCATTCCCATGAAACGGAATGCCATAAAACACAGTCGGATGGAGCCCACTCCAAAATCAACGCTCGTCGTGACGACACAAAGATATAAAAAACGCATTAGTTTACCTGCAGGCATCCTAGCCGTTCGCTGGCTCGTCCCCTACAGGCAGGGCGTGAATGCTCTCCCTATATCGAAAAAGTTGAAAAACACCCAAAACCGCAAATGCTATATCTGCGCACCTCAGCTCAAGAGACGGCAACTAATTTCCACCCATAAAAGTGCTTACCCAATACCTCTCCGTTAAAAAGCCATTTCGTTGCATCTGTAAACGCAACTGAGAATGGACTAGGGGACAAAGAATGGAAGGCCCCTGACCAAAAATGCTTTCCACCGTCGGAGCTCAGCACTACCACCTGCTCTTGTGTGTCCGTCCAAGCGCGACATTGTCCGCTGTCTCCATCTGCCTTCAATTATTCATTCTCCAAAAGCGCACGCACTAAACCGAGACACAAGTCAGACGATGCGAAACAGGTCGTTTGAGGAGTGCCCTATACTCTTGAGCTTGTGCGCGTGGCTACCATACTCGTAATCAGCAGGTACTCAGCTATAATAATTCCAAAACTTGGGGCAACTAACAAGATCGTGTGTTATGTTTGGATGTTCAATTGGCAACCAGCATCTGCAAAATAAAAGACGAATAATATCCGTTCAAACAAAGTGTGATATAACAAAGTCGGACGGAATTCAACTCCAAATAACGCAATGGTCATGGCAACACAGAAACACATCAAAAACATTGCCAGGCTTGCGTCCATACTCGCAGTCTGATGGTTCGTCAGCTACACACAGTTCGCGACTGTTCTCACTAAACTGAAAAGCTGGGCAGCACGCAAAAACCCGAATGCTCTCTCTACGAATCTAAAAAGAGATGGGAGGGATTTTCTCCGGATGTACCTATTTATTCCATAACATTATGTCACCAAAACCATCTCGTGGTATGCACAAACACACGGCCACGAAATGGCACACAAGGACAAACGGATGCTGCTGTTATGCTTTGCGGCCAGCAATGCCGTCCCATGGCATCGGTCAAAACTCTCTGGCATCCACGAATCTCGGCATTACCATATGTCCTTTTGCGTACAAGCGCTATAAACGCACTAACTGAACCAGAACACAAGTCACCCGCTACCCAACATATCGTTCCATGATTGTCATACACTGCTGCGTATTTTGCATGGCCACAGTAGTCGTAATCTCCTGGGACCTAGTTATACTAAGCCAAAATAATCGGGCCAACGAACAAGACCCGTTCTTTCGTTTGGGTGTTAATTGGTCAATCAGCAGTGCACCTGCACAGTGGATGACAGATACAATGCCCTTCATATAAAATGCGATAAAACCGAGTCGGATGAAATCCCATTCCAAATAGTGCAATCGCTGTGACAACACCGAAACACATCAACAGGAGTACCATACTTGGCCCCACCCTAAACATCCTCCGGTTCGTTTCCTACATGCAGTGCGCGGCTGATCATTTTATTAAGAAAAGCTTAGCAACGCCAAAAACCGAACATTATTTCGACGCATGTCAAGAGCAGAGCTTTTCCGGAATGGAGCTGCTTGCCCAATGCAGTTGCATCACTCAACCCATTTCGCAGCATCCATCCATAAACGCAAATACAGGAAATGTCTGAAAAAACAAACAAACGGCGCAAGCATGGCTTTGCGGCCAAGCATGTGTAATGCCATTCGCAAACAATTACTGCTACCGATGGAGCTCGGCGCTACCATTTGCCCTTGCGCCTCCAAGCGCGATGTTGGCTTTTTCCTGCAACCGCATACATGTAATTTATTATCCAAAAACGCACAGACTAAATCACATTAAAAGTCAAGCACTACGAGGCATATGGTTCCACGAGTGTCGTATTCCTTCGTGCTTGTTTACGTACTTCCAGTAGTCGTAATATGTTGAGACCCAGCTATACTGAATCACAAACTCGGACAAACAAACATGATCGCGTCTCATGCTTGCACGTTCAGCAGCTACAGAATAAAGCACTGAAATAATCCCCTTGAAACAGAATGACATAAAACAGGGTCGAATGGAATCCCACTGCCAATAACTTAATAGCTGTGACAACAATACAAACACATAAAAACTATCACTATACTTGCCTTCACTCTAGCCGTCCACTGGCTCATCTGCTACAAGCACTCCTCGATTGTTCTCGTTAGATAGCAAAAACTGATAACCGTGCAAAAACTTGAATGCTGTCTCTACGCCTCTACACATGTTATGAGACAACAAAGAATATCTTTGAATGCAGCTGCTTGTCCAATACCATTGCATCACCAAACCCATTTCGCGACATTCATAAAAACAAGGACAGTAATAGCCTACGAGACGAACAGATCCCTAAGCATGTGTAGTACGCTTAGCAACGAATGCCTACCACAAACAGAGTTTGGCAGTACCACCTCCTTTCGTGCGTACACAGGAGACGCTTCTCTTTGTCTCCAACTGTCTTTGCCTTTTCATTCTCCGTAAACGCACCAACTGAAGCAGAACAGATGTCACACGCCATAAAACAAACCGTTCCACGAGTGCCCTATACCGTCGCGCTTGTTGGGCTGGCTACGATAGTCGGAATCTGACTGGAACCAGGTATACTGCATCAAAAAACTGCATCTACGAACAAGATCAAGCCTCGTGGTATGCTGTTCACTTGATTACTCGGCAAATCCAGAATAGAAGACAGATAACATCACCTTGGAACAAAATGTGATTAAACCCCACTGAAATCCCACTTAAAATGAAGCAATTGCAAATAAGGCACAGAAACATATCACACTTGCCTTCATCCTACGCGGCCGCGCCACTTACATGAATGCGTTTCTGCTGCCATTATACCAAAAATGTAGAACAACACGCGAAAACCCAAATGCTCGCTCTACGTATCTCAGCACACGGCAAAGAATATCCCTGAATGTAACTGCTTGCCCACTACCCTTACCCCGCCAAGCCCATTTTGTGGCATCCATTAACATAATAACAGGATATGGTCTACGGCCCAAAAAAGATGCCACAAGTATGCCTTTGTGGCCAGGAATGTGTAATGCCCCTAGCCAATCACGAATGCCACAGACGGAGCTTGGCACTACCATCTGTCCATGTGCGTCAATGCTTGGCGCTTCCCTCTGCCTGCAACTGTCTTATAGTATTCATCCGCCAGAAGCGCACCAACTGAACGATAAACGAAATCGTGCGCTACTAAACGTATCAGTCTTACAGCGTGATATGCTGTTATGCTTGTTGAAAATTGAACTGAGTTTCCCAGTGGTAGTGTGCTGGGAATCAGATATGAAAAAAAAGTCGAACCAAAGAACAAGATCGCACTTTTTGTTTTGGGCAATTGGCCAGTCTGCAGCTCCAGAGAAGAGGACGGATATCACCTTTCAGAAAAAGGCAAAACTGAGTCGGATGCAATCCAATTCTAAAGAGTGATCGACATAATGACAAAAAAACACATGAAAACCTTTGCTATAGTTGTGCCAACCCTATCCGTTTTTGTGTCACAGGCAATGCGTGGTTACTTTCCTTGTACCCAAAAACCCAAGAAACGCGGAAAAGCCCGAATGCTGACTGTACGCATCCCAAGAGACGACAGAGAATCTCCCTGAATGTAACTGCTTCTTCAATTCTTGCGCCATTAAAGCAGTCCGTCCTTGTGTGTCCATGTACGACCCTGCCATCACTCAAGTGGTTACCGCCTCCGGGAACTCATCCGCCAAAAAACACACTAACTGATACAGAATAACCGTCAGACGCTAAAACACAGATCGCTCCATGAGTGTCGTAAAACGCTGTGCGTGTTTCCCTGGCTACCGTATTCGAAACGTGCCGGAACCGATATATACTAAACAAAAACACGGGCCAACAAACAAGACCGCTCATTCATGCGTGTATGTTTCTTTGGTCAGCCGGCAGCTGCAGAATCCAGGGTGAATATCATCCCACTGAAACTAAATGCAATAAAAAAGGGTAGGATGGAATGCTGCTCAAAACACAGTAGTTGGCATGATGCTAGAGAAGCATATCTACACATTGCTAAAATTACTATACTTCTGCCCACACTAGCCCCAGATCGCTCGTCAACTATAAGAAATGCCCGATTGCTCTTCTTATAGCGAAAAACTTGAGCAACGCCTACAAACCCGAAACTTGTCCCAGCAATTGCCAGAGATTTCCTTTTAATGTAACTTTTCCCTCAATACTCTTCCGTTAGCCCCCAAGTATGCCTTTGCCGCTAACAACATGGAATGCCCTTGGCCAGCAATACATGCCGACGGGGATCGGAACTACCATTTGTTCCTGTGTATCCACACGCGACACTGCCATCTACCTTCGACCGTCTTCGGGCATTCATCTTTCAGAAACGCACAGACTGATCCAGAAACAAAGTCAGGCCCCACGGAACAGATGATTCAGCGTTGTAACTGCGGTGCTTGTTCGTCTTGCTGCCGCACTCGTAGCATGCTGGCACCCTGGTATACTAAAATGAAAACACGGGTCAACGAATAAGATCTCGTCTTAGGCTTGGGTGTTCAACGGTTCAGTCAGCAGCTGTGGAGAAGAAGAAAAATGCCATCCCCTTAAAACAAAATGCGATAAAACAGTCTGATGCAATTCCACCCCAAATACAGCAATCGCCATGACGACACAAAAGAAATAACAAAACTATTGCTATATGTGTGTCCACCCTAGACGCCCGCTTTCTTGTCCGCTACGCGCAGTGGGCCAGTACTCTTTATACACAGAAAAGCTGAGCCTGGTCCAAAATCCTGAATGTTGCACCTACGATTGTCAAAAAACGGCAGGATATTTCTTTTAATAGAACTGCTTGCCTAGTACCATTGGGTCAGCAAATCCCATGTCTTGGCATTCATAAACGCGATGACAAGAAATGGCTAATGGGACAAACGGGTGCCGCAAGCATTATTTTACGACAAAGAATTTGTTTTGTCTTTGGCCAACAATGCCTACCAGGAACGGCGCTCTCAAGTACCATCTGTCTTTGTGCGTCCAAATGCTATGCTGCCCTTTTCCTACAACGGTTTTTCAATATTTGTCCGCCAGACACGTACATACTGGAACAGACAAAAGGCCACAAAATATGTATTGCACCGTTTTCAAATAAGGCAATTAATACTGGCATATTCAAGAGAGGGTGTGTTCTGCAATTCAGAGCCGCACTGAACACAACGCCACTATCATAATCTGGTATGTACCCGCCGTCTTCGTTTGTGTGGCTACCGTAGTCGTACTTTGCCAGAGCACAACTATAGCGAGTCCAAAATTCAGACCAACGAAAATGGTTGCGAATCATGCTTGAGTGTTCAGATGACCAAGCAACATCGCAGCTGCCGAATGCTGCACGGATACCATCTGTTCAAAAAAGAATGCGATGAAACAGACTCGGATGAAAGTTCACTCCAAATACTGCAACCACCAAGTAGCAAGCACATTACTGCCGTCAACCTTAGCCGTTCCCTTGTTCTTCTACCACAAGCAGTGCGCATTAGCTCTCTTTATACCCCAAAAGTTGAGCCACCCTCAAAAAAGCCCGAATGCTGTCGCCAGAAATCATAATAAATGGTAGGACATTTCCCAGAATGCAGCTGCATACCCAGTAACCTTGTGCCATCAACCCGCTTTCGTTGCATCCATAAAGGCAAAGGGTCTATGGGACAAACGGATTGAGCAAGTATGCCATAAAAGGCGAGAATGCCTAGTGGCCGTGGCCAGCAATGCCTGCAACCCACGTATCTCCGAACTACCATCTGTCCTTGAGCTTTCACACGCGACGGTACCCCGTGAAAAAAACCACTTCCAGGTACTTATCTGCCAGAATCGCACAACCTGATCCAGAAAAAAGAGTCAGATCCCATGGAACAGTTTGTTTCAATAATTTTTTATGCCGCTGCATTTCTTTACGTGATTGTTGTATTCATAATCGGCTGGGCGCAAGCTTCTATAAATTAAACATCGAGCCAACAAAAAAGAGCCTCGTATGATTGCGTGTTCAATTGGTTAATCAGCATCTGCAGAATAGAGTTCGGATATGATCACTCTTGTACAGGAATGGGATAAAGCCGACTTGAAAAGAATTCCACTTCAAATACAGCAAACGCCATGACGACACATAAACATATTTTTAAATTTATCATACTTGCGTCCACCGAAACAGCCCGCTGGCTCATCCGCTGCGACCAGTGCGCAATTCCTCCTCTTAGACCGAACAAGCTAAGCAACACAAAAACCCGAATGCTGTCTCTACGCTTGTCTCTACAGGGCTGGGCATTTCCGTGAATGTAACTGCGTACGCAATACCGTTGCATCATCAAACCCATTCCGCAGCATCTCTAACTGCACAGGAGTGAAATGGTCTACGGAACAAACGGATGCTGAAAGTCTGCCTTTTGCGGCCAACTATATGGCTTTGATTAACAATACCTTGCACTGACGGAGCTCGACAACTGACATCTATCCTTGTATGTTTAAGCGCTATGCTGCCGTCTGCCTAATACTATCATCTGCTGTTCACTCTCCATAAACTCACAAACTGATGCATAAGAGAAATCACGCACTACGGACACATATCTCTCCACGACTCTTGTATGCCCGCGTGCTTGTCGGTATGCCCATCATAGTCAAAGTTTGCTGGGGCCCGGATATACTGAATCAAAAACACAGACGAATGAACAAGATCGCATCTTATCTTGCGGTTTCAATTGGGCAGTCAGTAATCGCGGAATAGAGGGTGGAACCAAGTTCCGTGAAACGGAATTAACAAAAACAATTTGGAGGGAATCCCAGTCCAACTACAGCAATCGCCATGACAGTACAGAACCACACCCAAAACGTTGCTATACTTGCTTTCACCCTAGCTGTCCGCTGTTACCTTCGCTAGAAGCACTCCACGACTGCTCCTCCTTATACTGACACACTGGAAAAACACTAAAGAACCCGAAAGGTGTTTTTTCGAGTGTCAAGAGAAGGCAGAAAATTTGCCTGAATGAAACTCTTTGTCCAATAACCCTGCGTCACCTAAACCATTTCGTAGCAACCATAAAAACACGGAAGCAAACAGCCTACGGGATAAACGGATGCCGCAAATATGCCTTCGCAGCCAACAATTTGTAACGACCTTGGTTAACAAGGCCTGATACCGACGGATTTAAAAAGTACCATCTGTCCTTGTGCCTGCAAGCACTATGTTGCCCTTTGCCTGTAATTGTTTTTGGTAATCATCCGTTGGCCACCCACCTACTGAAGCATCATACAAGTCAGGCGTTATGAAAGATGTCGTTACAATAGTGTCGTATGCCCGGGTACTCGTTGGCGTGCGTACCGTACTTGTAATCCATTGAAATTCACCTATGCTGAATCAAAACGTTGGGCCAACGAAGAACATCTCTTCGTATACTTGGGTGTTCAATTGCCAGTCAGCAGCTACAAAATAGAGGACGGATATCATCCTTTTGAAACGAAATCCGATAATGCCGACTCGGATGGAACCCCACTCCAAACACATTAATCAGCATAACGACACAAAAACATATCATTACTAAAATTGCGCCCAGCCTACCCGTCCGCTGGCTCGGTCGTTACAAGCATTCGCCGATTGCTCTCCTTATATCGAAGAAGCTTAGCAACTCCCTTGAACCCAAATGCTGTATGTAAGCATATAAAGAGTTGGCAGCAAATAACAGTAAACGTAACTGCTTGCCCAATACGCTTGTTTCGCCAAACACACTTGAAAACATCCAAAAACGCAAGGACACGAAATGGCTTACGGGACAAATCGATGCCGCAAATATGTCATTGGAGCTACCGGATGTGCAGTACCCTTGGACGCCCTACGGAGTTCGCCATTACCATTTGTCCCTGTGCAATCACGCGCAAAGTTGCCCTCTTTCTGCAACTTCTGGTATTCATCCTTCAAAAACACACATGCTGAAACAGAACAGAAATCGAGCCTTACGAAGCAAATCTTTCCATGAACGTGATGGGCCGCTATGCTTGTTCGCATCGCTACAGTAGTCGTAATATTGTAGGGCCAAACTACACTCAGGCCCACAAATAAGATTGGCTTCTTTGCTTGACTGTTCAATTGCTGCAAGCACATGCAAGGAGAAAAACGGATACATGCTTTTTGGCATGAGATAAAACCAACTATGATGGAATTTCAACCCAACCACAGCAATCGCCACGACGACACAGGAACATGTCAAAAACATTACTATATTGTGTCTACCCTAGCTGTCCGCTGGTTCTGTCCGCTACAAACGGAGCGCGATTGCTTTCCTTGTACCCGAAAAAATGCTGAGCACATGCAACACCGCGAAGGCTGTCTTTCCTCACTCCATAAACCGGCAGAGCATTTCCCCGAATGCAACTGCTTGCCCAATAACCATGTATCACCTAACCCATTTCGTGACATTCATAACCGCAAGGACAGAAAATGGCATACCGGGAAATGTGATGTCGTAAGTATCCTTTTCTGGCCAACAATGTGTAAAAGCGTTTGCCAGCAATGCCTGACACCGACTGAACTCGGCACTACTATCCGTCGTATACGTCAAAGCGCAGAGTTGCCCTCTGCATGTAACCGTCTTCCGGCACTCATTTTCAATAAGCGCACAGACTGAAACAGAGTAATGGTTACGAAATATGTATTGTACCGTTTCCCTATCATGCAGCTAATGCAGGTACGTGCTGAACAAAAGCTGTGCTCTGCGGTCCAGCACAACGTAGCTTTCCATATAAGGAGTGTACCAGCCGCGCTTGTTTGCGTTCCTACCGTAATCCAAATCTGCGAGGATTCTGCCATACTGATTCAAGGCAACGGACCAACGAACAAAATGTCATTTTATGCCTAGGTGTTCAACTGGTCAGTCAGAAGCTGCAAAGAAAAAACCGGTACTATCCCCCTGAAACGCAATGCGATCAAACGGAATCGGATGAAATCCCATTCCAAATACAGCAATCTCAACACCGACACAAAAACATATTAAAACAAATAAAATAGTCATGCCCAAAGTAGCCGTACGCACGACTGTACGCTAAAAGCTGTGTGGGATTGCCCTCCTTATACCAGAAAAGCTTAACAATGCAAAAAACCAGGAATGCAGCTGTCTTGATGCACCTCACAAGGCCGCAGGGGATTGCCCTTAATGGAAGCTTGCCCAGTAACCTTCCGTCACTAAATCTCTTTCGTGCCATCCATAAACGCTAAGGGTAGCAAAATGCCTACGGACTCCGCAAGTATGTTTTTGAGGCTGAGAATGTTTAATTTCCTTTACCACCAATAACCCTCATTGATGGAGCTTGGCATTACCACCTGCTCTAGTGGGTCTAAACGCGACGTTGCCCTCTGCCTGCCCACCTTCGATGTATTCATCTGTCAGACACGCACGAGCTGAACCAGGGCAGTGGTAACCAAATACGTATTGTACCGTTTCCATATCATGCAGTACATGCTGGTGCAAATTCAAGCGGGACTGTATTCCGCAATTTAGAGCCGCAATGAGGAGAACGCTCCTATCCAACAATCGAGTCAATACGCCGTGCTTCGAGGTCGGATATGATCTTCCTGAAACGAAATGCAAAAAGCCCAGTCTAATGAAATCTATCTTCAAATACAACAATCGGCAATGACAACAGAAACATATCAAAAACATTGGCAGGCTTGCATCACTGCGCTTGCTTCCACGATAACTGTCCACTCGCTCGCCCCTATATGCTGTGCGCCTTTGTTCTCCGTATACCGGAAAACCTGGGTAATGAGCAAAAACCCGAAATCTATATCCTCGCATATCAAGAACAGGCCGATCATTTTTCTGAACGTAGCTGCGTACACAATAACCTTACGTTACCACACCCATTTCGTTGAATCGATAAACACAAAGACAGGAAAGGCCTATCGAATACACGGATGGCACAGGTATGATTTAGCGGCCAAGCACGTCCAATGCCCTTAGCTAACGATGAATGCTATTGACGAACCTCCTTGCACGTCCAAGCTCGACGTTGTCCTCTATCTAAAACCGCCTTTGGGTATTTTTCTTCCACATACGCACAAACTGAACCAGAACAGAATCCACGCTTTGAGGAACAGATCGTTCCACAAATGTCATATGCCGCCATGGTTCTTGCGGTGGCTGCCTTAGCAATCTGCGAGCAACCAGATATAATAAATCGAAAAATCGGTCCAACGAACAAAATACTGTCTGACACTTTGGTGCTGAATCAGCAGCTGCAGAAAAAGGGTAAATACTATCAAATACCATCCCCTTGAAACAGAATGTGATAAAACCGAATTACATGGAATACCACACTAAATATAGCAATCGTCGTGAGGACACACAAAAAGTATCAAAACAGTACTGCGCTTGCGTCGACCCTAGCCGCGCGCTGGTTCATCCGCTGCACGGAATGGGCGGCTGCTCTCCTTATACCGAAAAGCAAAGCAAAGCGCAAAAACTTGAACGCTGTCGCTACGCACTTCAACACACGTCAAAGAACTTCCTTGAATAAAAGTGCTCGCAAAATAATCTTTCCCCAGAAGGCCCATTTCTCAGCACCCATAAACACAAAGACAGAAAATGGACTAGAAAACAAACAGATGCTGCAAGTATGCCTTCGAGACAAAGAATGTGTAATGCTCTTGGTCAACAACGCCTGCCCTCTACAGAGCTTCGTACTACCGTCTGTCCTTCTGCGTACAAGCGCGACGCAACACTGCCGGGTGCCTGCAACCACCTTTGAGTATTCATCCTCCAAAAGCGTACACGCTAAACCATAACCGAGTTTACTCATTACTCAACAAATCGTTCCACGAGTGCCGCACACCGCCCTGCTTGTTTGCATTGCGACCGTACTCGTAATCTGCTAGAAACCCACCTATACCGAATCACAAAATTCGATCAAAGAACAGGATATTTTTTCATGCTTGGGTATTGACATGGTGAGTCAGCAGCGCAGCTGCAAAAAGGATGACGGATTCAATCCCATTGAAATAGAAAAACGTAAAATTACGTCGGATGGAACCTCAGTACAAATACAACAATCGCCATGGTGACACAAAAAACATACATTACCAGGCTTCAGTCTTCTCTAACCGTTCTCTGGGTCCTCCACTACAAGAATTCTGGAATTGTTCGCCCTGTACCACCAAACTGAGATGCCCTTACGCATGTCATGAGGCGGCAGAGCATTCCTCTGAATGTGACAGCTTCCCCAATCATCCTACGTTATCAAACCCACTCCGTCGCACCCACTAAAGCAAACACAGAAAGTCGCTTACAGGAAAACGGATGCCGCAAGCATCACTTTGCGACCAGCAATGTACAACGCGCTTGACCAACAATTCATGCCACCGACGGATCTTGGCATTAGAATGTGATCTTGACGGGCCATACGCGGTAGTGCCGTTTCCAAGCAAGCGCTCTGGAGTAGGTATTCGCCAGAAATGCAGAAACTCACCCGCTGAAACAAACGAAAGTTCACGATATACAAACCGTAACGTTTCCCTATTTTCCAAATACTGGTGCGTACTAGACAAAAGCTGCTCTATACAATTCAATGCCTCTGTAGACCCAACACTTCTATTTAAAAATTGCGATGTATCTGCGGTCCTTGTCTTCCTAGCTACCGTAGTTCTAACATGGTGAGGCCCAGATATAGAGAATCAAACCATCGGGCAAACGAACAACGGGCTGATGCTTCTATGCTCTATTGGGCAACCAGCATTAGCAGAAATGAGGACGAATAACCATTCTCCTGAAACGGAAGGCAATACAGCAAAATCGGCTGGAATCCCACTCCAAATACAGCAATCGTCATAACAACACAGAAACATCAAAAACATTACTATACTTGAGTGCACTAAAGCCGTCCTTTGGCTTCTGCGCAAGAAATTCGCGAGGGTTTTCTTTGTACTAAGAAAGCTGAGCAACGCGCGAAACAAATTAGTGCTGGCTTTATAAGCATCTATAGAAACGGCATAGCAGACTGGTTCGCTTTGTAACTGCTTTCTCAAGCTGTTGCGCAACTAAACCCATTTTGTGCCATCCTTAAACACAAGGACAAGAAATAGCCCACGGGACAAACGGATGCCAGGCGGCAAGATGGCGTCAGGGCCATCATTGTATAATGTCGTTGGCCAGAAATAGTTGGCACTGATGGAACTCAGCACTACCATCTGGGCTTGTGCGTCCAAGCGCGACTTTGCCCTTTGCCTGAAACCGTTTTCTTTTATTGATCCACGAAGCACGCACCAGCTGGAACAGGCCAAAGGAAGCGTCTTTTTCATATTGTGCAGCGAATGTTGGGGCGCGCCAAAGAGAAGCTGTGCTCTGCAATCCAAAACTTCACTGGACACAACGTGCCAATGCAAATATGGAGTCTATCTGGTTTGCCTGCTTGCGTAGCTACCGTAGTCCGAATATGCTCTTATTCACAAATACTAAATCAAAAACTCCGGCTAACGAATAAAGTACAGCTACCTGCTTTTGTGTTGAACTTGTCCAACAGTTGCACAAAAGAATACGGATGGAATCACCCTGAACCGTAATGCGAGAAGACCGAGTGAGATGAAATGGTACTCCAGGCATAAAAATTGCCATGAGGACACACAAACATATGAAAAAATTACTGTACATGCGTCAAATCGACCCCTTTCCTAATTCGTTTGCTTCAAGGGTCGGGCGGTTGATCTCCTTGTAACGAAATGCTGAGCAACGCGCAAAACTCCGATCGCCGTCTTTAGGCACCTTCAGAGGGCACGGCATTTCACTCAATGTAACTGTTTGCAGCTGCCCTTGTGCAAGCCAACCCATTTCGTAGCATCCATGAATGTAAAGATACGAAATTACGTAAGGGGCAAGCCGATGTGACGCCTATCCCTCTGTGGCCAAGCATGTATAATGCCCTTAGGCAGCAATTCCTGGCACCAACGAAGCTCGGCACTACCATCTGTCCATATGCATCGAAGTGTGAACGTAGCCTCAATCTGCAACCGCTTTTAAGTATTAACCCACCAGAAACGCACCATCTGAACCAAACCAAAGGTTTGTATGGAACACATCGTTGCATGCGTGCCGTATACTGCCTTGCTTGTTCGCATGGTTACCGCAGTCGCAATCTGATAAGACCCAACTACACAGAAGCAAAAAATTCAATCAAAGAACAATATATCCTTCCATGCTTGGGTGTTCAATTGGTCAATCAGCAGCGCGGTTGCAGAGTGGAGGATTAATACAATTCCATTGAAATAGAATGAGATACAGCCAAGTCGGTTGGAATCCCACTTTAAACACAACAATCGCCATGACGACACACAAAAGATATAAACACACTCCCACATTTGAATCTACCATAGCCGTCCTTTGGATTCTCCACTACAAGAATTCAGTGAGTGCTCTCCTTATATTACAAAACCGTGAATGCTATCTCTACACATGCCATGAGACAGCAAACCTTTTTCCTGTATGCAACTCCTTCCCCAATAACTTTGCTTCATCGAACCCACGTAGTGGCATTCATAAACACAAAAACAAAAACGAACTACGGAAGAAAACGGGTACTGCACGTAAGCCTTTGTGGCCATCAATGTAAAATGCACTTGGTCAATAATATTTTGCACCGGCGGTGCTTGGTGCCTGCAGATGCCCTTGTGAGTGTATGCGCGACAGTGTCCTCTGCCTTCAGCAGCACTAGAGTAGCCATCCACCCGTAACGCACCGCCTAAAGTAGGCCAGAGTTCACGAAATACATCTCGTAACGCGTCCCTATTCTTCAGCAAATACTGGTGCCTATTAAACAGAAGCTGCGCTATGCACTTTAAAGCCGCACTGGGCACAACGCATCTATTCAAATATGGAGTGTATCCGCCTTGCTTGTTCGAGTGGCTATCTTACTCGCATCCTGCTGGGATCCAAGTGCATTAAATAAAAATTCGGGTTAACAAACATGAACGCGTCTTATCCTTGGAAGTTCAATTAGCCAATCAAGAGCTAGAGAAAAAAGACAGATACCATTCCCTTAAAATGAAATGCATTAAAAACGAATAAAATGGACCCCACCAAATAGAGAAAATGCCATAAGAACAAAGAAACAGATCAGAAACGTTAGTAGACTTGCGTCCACCCTTGTCATATGCAGACTCGCCAGATTCAAGCAATGAGCGCTTGCGCCTCTTACAGTGGAAAGTGTAAGCAACGCACAAAAACACGAATTGGGTGTATGCGCATCTCAAGACAGAGAAGGCATCTTCTTGAACGCAACTGCCTGTCTAACACCCTTTCGTCACCAACGCCATTTCGTCTCATTTATAAGCACATGGGCAGGGAATGACCTACAAGACACACAGATGTTGCAAGTATGCTTTGTACTCAGGAACGTTTAAAGGTTTTCGCCAATAATGCCTGCCTCCAACGAAGCACGACGCTGCTGCCTTTTATTTACGTCCAAGCACAACACTTTCCTCTACCTGCCACCGTCTTCGGCTATTCATCCGCCAGAAACAAACTTGCTGAATCAAAACAGATGCCGCGTGCCACGGAACTGATCGTTCAACGAGAGCCGTGTGCCGCCGTGCTTGTTCATGTGGCTACTGTACTCTATATATTCTGGAACCCAGCATTACAAAATCAAAACTCGAGCCAACGTACAGCATTCCGTACTATTCTTGGGTATTCAACTGGTCAGTCAGCAGGTACAGAATAGAGGACGAGCACCATCCACGTGAAGCAGAATGCAATACGAGCACGTGAGATGGACTATTACCCAAAATACAGCATTCGTCATGACGACACAGAAGCATTCCAAAACAAATATTCTACTTTTGTTCATTGTAGCCGTTCGTTGTTTCGTTCACCACACAAGTTACGTCATCCAACTGCGCGCCATTTCTTTTCTTACACAAGAAAGGCTTACCAAAGTGCAAAAAGCCGGAATGTTGTCACTAAACATCTCGCAATTATACTTATTACTGAATAAAACTGCTTATCCGTTATCCGATACTCCTCCGTCACCAACCCCACTTCGCAGCATCGCTAAAAGCAAGCACAGGAAACGGGCAACAGCGTAAACCGATGTCGCAATTATGCCTTTGTGGCTCACAACTTGTGATGACCTTGGCTAACACTGCCTGCCACTGACGGAGCTCGGCACCATAATCTGTCCTTGTTTGTCAAAGCGCGAAGCTGCCATTTGCCTCCAACCGAATTCGGGTAGTACCCCTCCAGAAACGCAACGGTTGAGCCAGAACAGAAGCTACGAGCTTGATACTAGCATCTGCCCTTAAGGGCCCAAGAGCAGCGTTGCGCCCTGACTGCTACCGCGTTCGAGTAGTCATCTTCTAAAAACTCACATACTCAACCAGAAAAGAAATTGCGCACTTTGTAACACATAGCCCAACGAGTGTCGGATAGCGCCTCGCTTGTTCGTTTGACCACCGTAGTAGGACTTTGGTGCACTTCAGGTATACTAAATCAAAAAACGGCGCCCGCACAAGAATACATGCCATGCTTAGTTGTTCAGTAGGTCAACCAGCAGCGCAGTTATGAAACGATGAACGGACACCACTTCATGAAAAGTGTTGCAATAAAGCCCAATAGGACAAAATGGACAAGACAACATATCAAAAGCACTTCTATACATAACCTTGAGTGACCAAGCCCACTGTGGCATTCATAAACACAAGGACAGGATATGGCATAGAATGCAAAAGGATGCCGCAAGTATATCTTTCTTCCCAACAACGTGTAATGGTCTTGGCCAAGAATGCCTGCCACTGACAGAAATCGGTACTAGCTTCTGTCCTTGTACACGCAAGCACGTTTCAGTCTGCCTGTAGCCACCTTTGGGTATTTTTCCTTGATAAGCTCACTTACTGAACGCGAACAGAAGCCAGGCGCTATCAAACAGATTGTTCCACGATTGTCGTATACTGCCATGTTTGGTCACATGCTAACCGTAGTCGTAACATGCTGAAACTCAGCTATAATAAATGAACAACTAAAATAAATGGACAAAATCGCGCGTTATGCCTGATTGTCCCTTTCGACAGTCAACAATACAGCTGCACAATAGAGGACAAATACAAGCTTCCTGAAACGGAATGCCATAAACAAAGAATTACACTTCAAAATCAGCAATCACCATAAAGGCACAGAAGCAGGTGGGAAAAACATTAGCAGATTTACGTTTAACCCTAGCCGCCATCAGGCTCGTCCGCTACAAGCAATGTGCCATTGCTATCCTTACACCACAAAAGCACCAAGGCCCCAAGACACGGGTGCTGCCTTCGCGTATCTTAAAGAGACGGAGAGAGTCCCTGAATCGGAATACTTCCCCAATACCAGTGCACCACCAAACACAGTTCGTCGCATCCGTCGGCCTACGCAACAAACAGATACCGCAAGGAATCCTTCACGGCCAACAATGTGTAACGGGCTTGGTCAACAATGACTACCACCGACGAAATTCGTAACAACCATCCGTCCTTCTGCGTTCAAGAACAAAGTTGTCTTTTGCCTGTAAACTTCGGTTATTCATTCTTCAGAAACTCACTGGCTAAACCAGAGCAAAGGCCAGGCCTTCCGAATCATATTCCTTTGCACATGTTGTATGCCGCCGTGCTTGTTTGCCTGGCTACCGTAATCGGAGTCTGCTGGAACCCGGTCAAAATCGCCTTTCACACATTGGTGTTCAATTCGCCAGGCAGCAGATGCAGAAAAGTGAACGGATAGCACCCCGTTGAAACGGAATACGATAAAACCCAGTAATATGGAATCCCCAGATGCAGAAAAGTGAACGGATAGCATTCCGTTGAAACGGAATACGATAAAACCCAGTAAGATGGAATCCCGATCCAAATACAGCAATTGCCATGACAACACACAAACACGTCAAAACGTGTCCCACACTTGCTTCCACGCTAGCCGTCCGTGCGGTCGTCGCTGGATGTAGTGCTGGACTGCTTTTCTTACACTGAAAAACCTCATGAACACGCTACAACCCGAATGCTCTCTCCGTTGCATTCATGGCGATGCTGCTCTCTCGCTGCAACCGCCTTCGAGTATTCTTCCCCCAAACACGCACAGTCTGAAACAGCGCAGAGCTCACGAAGTGCATATCGTAACCTTTTCACATTATTTATTAAATACTGGTGTCTACTAAAAGAAGCTGTACTCTGCAACCCAAAACCGCATTGGACACGACGCACCTATGCAAAATTGGAGTGTAACGGTCGTGCATGTTCATCTGGTTACCGTAGTCGGAATCTGCTGGGATCAGCTACAATAAATAAAAAATTGCGCCAACAAACAAGCTCACGATTTGTGCTTGCCTGTTTAATTAATCGGTTAGCTGCTGCAGAATAAAAAGCGGATATTATTCCCTTGAGACCGAATGAGATAGAACTGAGTGGGATGGAATCCTACTCCAAATACACCAATCGCCATTACGACACAGAAAAATATCAAACACATTACTATACTTGCGTCAAGCCTAGTTGTCCGCTGGTTCAACCCCAAACGCATTGGGAGATTGCTCTCCTAATACAAAGAAAGCTAAGCAACGCGTAAAAAACCATAAGGCACTCCAAGAAATGGCAAAGCATTTCCTTGATGGAACTGCTTGCCAGCACCCTTCGGTCACCAAACCGAGTTTGCCGCATCCATAAACCTAAGGGAATCACATGGCCCAAAGGGGAAAATGAATTCGCAAGTATGCTTTTGCGGTTGGGAATGTGTGAAGCCCTTGACCATCAATGCATGCCACCGATACAGCTTGGCACTTCCATCTGTCCTTGTGCATTCAACCACGAAGTTGCCCTTTGCCTGCAACCACCATCGGTAGAAACGCACTGACTGAACCAGCACAGGTGCCAGCCGTTATACAACCAATTGCTGCACCATCAGCACCATTGTGCTATGCCACAGTGCAGGTTCGCATGTCTACCGTAGTCATGAACGGCTGGCTCCCTGATATACTAAATAAAAAAGTAGATCCAAAAACCAAAATTTTGCCTCATGCATTATGTTTTGATGTTCAGTTGAGTACTCAAAAACACTGGTCTATCGGGCTCCTTACACCGAAAGAGCTTAGAAACGCAAAACACCTGAAAGCTCTCTTTACGCATGTCATGAGACGGCAGGGCACCTCCTGAATGGAACAACGGCTCCAATACCTTTTAGGCACCAAACTTATGTCGTCGCTTTTGCGCAAGGCCAAAAAATTGCATACGAGACGAACGATGCAGCAAGTATGTCTTTGTGACAAGGAACGTCTAATACGCCTGGCCAACAATGCCTGCCACCGGCGAATGTTGCAGTACCATCTATCCATGTGCATCCAAGTGCAACGTATTACAAGCGTCTTTAAGAATATATCTTTCAAAAGCACACTTGCTGAACCACAAGACAGCTCAGGCTCTACTAAGCAGACCGTTCAGCTATTGTGGTATACCACCGTGCTTGTTCGCATGACTACCACAGTCGGAACCTGCTGGGCCCCAGCTATCCAAAATAAACAAGTCTTGCCAACGAGCAAGAGCGCATGTGATCCCCAAATGTTTAATTGTGCAGTCAGCTGGGCTGCCGGAGCATAGAGGACGGACACCATGCAGTGCAAATGCGTTCTAACCGAGGCAGATGGAATCCGACTCGACATAAGCAATTACCATATCAGAAAAATAGTTATCAAAATACTCTACTCACGTCCTCCCTAGCGGCATAATGCTTTGTCCGCTACAAGCAATGTGCGATTGCTCTCCTTATAACGGGAAAACTTGGCAATGCGGAAAAATGCGATTCCTGTCTCCAAGCATCTCAAAAGACGGCAGAACCTTTCGCTAGATGAAACTGCTTGCCCACTACCCTTGCGTTGCATAACCAATTTTGTCGCATCCATGAACATAAAGACAGCAAACGATCTACGGTATAACGAAACGCCGCAAGTATGCTTTGCGGCCACCAAAGTGTAATGCCCCTGACCAACAATGCCTGCCACTAAAAGAGCTCGGCACTACCACCTATCGTATGCATCCAAACGCGACAATGCCATCTGCCTGCAACTGCGTTGGGGTATCTATCCTCCAGATACACACTGACTGAACCAGAACAGAAGACACTTGTACTGAACATATCGTTCCACAAGTGCCGTATACCGCCGTGCTGCTTCGCTTAGATGCCATTGTCGGAATCTGCTGTGGCCTACCTATACTTAATCAACAAATGGGGCCAACAAACCAAATTGCGTCTTACCTATGTGGGATCAGCTGCTCAGTCAGCAGCGCATTTGTAGAGTACACGATGGATACCAACCCATTGAAAGAAAATACCATAAAACCAGTTGAATAGAACTCGAAATATGACACGCTTCATGTCGATACAGAAACAGGTCGAAAAACGTACTTTACTTGCGTCCACTGTAGCCGCCCGCCGGTTTGTCAGCTGCAAACAGTGCGCGCTTGCTTTGTGAATATCGAGAAGCTTAGCAGCACGCAAAAAGCCCGAATCCTGTCTTCATGTATTTCCAGATACGGCAAAGAATTTTCCTAAATAAAACTGGTACCTCAAGACCCTTCGGTTATCCCGTATGTATGCTTTTGCGACCGACAATATGTATTGTTGTTGGCCAACAGTGCCGGCCACCGACGGAGGTCAGGATTCCCCTATGTCCTTTAGCGTCCGACAGGGACGTTTTCTTCTGCCTACCAACTGCCCTCAGGTATTCATCCGCCAAAAACGTACAAACTGAACGAAAGGACAAGTCATGAGCTGCGGAACAAACTCCTCAACGAGTGTTCTATACCGGGGTGCTTGTCCGCTTGGCTGCCGTTGTCGGAATCTGCTGGAACTCACCGCTGCTTTTAAAAAAATTTAGGCCAAAAAACAAGATCGCGACTCATGAGTTGCCTTTCAGTTTCCCACTCAGTAGTTGCAGAATACAGACGGATATGATCCCTTTGAGAAGAAATGGGATAGAAATAAGTCGGATGGGATGCTACTCCACATGCATCAATCCCCATGACGACGCAAAAGCATATCAAAAATATTAGTATACTTGCGGTCACTCTAGCTGTCCGCTGGCCTGTCTGCCGCTGGAAGTGCTCAATTTTTCTGTCTATTCCGAACAACTGAGAAGCCCTCAAAAACCCGAAAGGTGGCTCGACGCATTTCAATAGACGGCAGGTAACTTCCCTGAAAGGAACTGTTTGCTTAATAGTGTTGAAAAAACAAACTGATTTTGCGACATCATACACGCAAACATAGCAAATGTTGTACGGGACAAACAAATGCTACAAGTATGCCTTTGCGTCAAAGCGTGTCTGATGCTTTTGATCAATCAGGCCTGCAACCAACGGAGCTCCAAACAACCATCTGTCCTTGTAAATCCAAGCGAAATGTTGCCTTCTGCCTGTAATCGTTGTTGGCTATTCATCCGCCAGACACACACTGACTTAACCAGAACGAAAGTCACACGCTACAGAACCGATCGTTCCAACAGTTTTGTATACTGCGGTGCATGTTTGCATGGCTAACATGGTCGTAATATCATAACACCCAGCCATAGTAAATCAAACAGTCAGGCCGAAAGAAGATCGAGTCTTGTGCTTAGTTGTTCAATTGGTTAATCAACAGCGCAGCTATGGAACACACACCGGATTCCACCCTATTGAAACACCATTAAGATGAAACCGAGTGATGGAATCCGATTTCAAATACAGCAATCGCCGTGATGACAGAGAAACATATCAAACGCATTTCTAGACTTGTATCCCACCCTAGGCGTCGGATGGTTTGTACGCAACAAGCAGTATGCGATTGCTCTGTGTATATCGAACAAGCTGAGCAACATGCCAAATTCAAATGTTTCTACGCATCTTAGCAGATGGCATTCCAATACTTTTATGTTACTAAACTCACTTTTTGGCATCCACAAACGCAAGGACAGCACGCGAGATACGGGACAGGAGCTTGTAGCAAGTATGGCTGTGCAGACCAGCACGTGTAATGGCGTTGGTGAACAACGCCTGCCACCAACGGAGCTCCGCACTACCATTTGTTTTTGTCCGTCCAAGCGCTATGCTACCCTCTCCCTGCAACCAGCATCTGGTAGTTATCTTCCAGCAACGCACCGACTGAACCAGAACAGACGTTAAGCGCTATGGAACATAGCGTTTCATGAGTCTCATACACCCTCGTCCTTGATCACCTGCCTACTAATGTCGGAAGTTGCCGGGAGGCGGCTGCACTAAATCTAAATATAGGACCAACAAACATGATTGCGCGATATGATTTGGTGTTCAAGCGGTGAGCCAGTAGCTGCAGCATGCAGCATGGATAAAAGCTTCATGAAAGGGGATGGGATAAAACAAAGTCGGATGGAATCTCACTCCAAGTACACCAATCGCCATAGTGACATATAAACATAAAAAAGCATTATCCAACTTGCGTCAGCCGTAGCCAGCCGCCGTTCCTCCCCCTGCAAGCAATGAGCGAGTTTTCTGCTTATGCCCAAAATCTGAGCAAAGCGCAAAAACCTGAACGGTGTGTTTACGCAAATCAGGAGACCCGAAAAGCGTTCCAAAGCGATGTTGCCATCTGTCTGCAACCGCCCTCAGGTATCCATTCGCAAGAAACGTACGAGCTGAACCAAAGTAAAAATCACGCCTTACGGAAGAAATCGTTCCATCAGTGTCGTTTACCGCCATGCTTGCTCGCTCGGAATCTGCTGGGAACCAGTATCTTAAATCAAAAACTGCAGCCAACAAACAATATCGCTTTTTATGCTTGTGTGTTCAATTAATTGGTCAACCAGCAGCGCAACTGCGGAGTAGAGCACGAATACTATCCGCTATTAACGGAATGCGATAAAACCCAGTCGCGTGGAGAGCCACTCCAAATACAGCAATCGCCGTGACGACAGAAAAGCATCTCAAAAGGATTGCTATAATTCTGATTACCCTCACCATCAGTTAGTTCATCCGCTCCTAGTGACGCGCAATCGTTACTCTTATACTGTAAAATATGACCAACGCGCAAAAACGTAAGTGCTGTTTCTACGCATCTCAAGAAACGGCAGCTAATGTCCCTGAATAAAACTACTTGCCCACTATCCTTTCGTGACCAAGCTCAGTTCGCAAGATCGCTGAACGCAAGCATAGGAAGCGGCCAACGGGACAAATTGGTGTCGCAAGTATGCTTCTGCGGCGAACAACGTGTAATCGCTTCTGCCAACAATGCCTGCCACCGACGGAGCTCGGCACTACCATCTGTCCTTGTGCATCCATGCACGACGTGTCCTTCTGCCTGCAAACTTCTTTGAGAAGCTGTCTGCCAGAAACACACTGACTAAACAAAAAGTTACCCGCTCTCGAACGTATTGTTGCAAAGGTGTCGTATACCGCCGTGCTTGATGACCTGGATACAGCCGTTGTTGAAGGCTGCTGGGAGCCAGCTATACTGAAGAAGTCGGGTCAACGAACAATATAGCATTTCCTTGGGTGTTCAACTAATCAATCACCAGCGTAGCTGCAGAGTACAAGTTGAATATATTCTTCATAAAACGAAATGTGACAAAACGCCAGTGGGATGGAATCCATTTCAATACGGCAATCAGCCTGAGAATAGAGAATTATATTGAAATCATTATATTATACTTGTGTCTACCTTAACCGTCCGCTGGCTTGTCCATTACATGCGGCGCGCCATTTCTCGCCTTGTAGCGAACAAGCTGAGCAACATGCAAAACTCTCAGCTGTGTCTTTATGCACATCAAGAGACGGCGGAGGACTGCTTTGGATCTTCTTGCCCACAGCCCATAGGTCACCAAATCCATACAGTGGCATCCAGAAACACAAGGGAAAGAAACGGCGTATGGGGCAAACGGATGCCGTACATATGGCTTTTTGTCCAGGATGTGTAATTTCCTTGACCAACGATGCCCCCCACAGACAGGGCTCAGCACTATCATCCATTGCTTTGCATCCCAAGCCGGCGTTTCCCTCTGCATGCAACAGCGCTTGGGTATCCATCCCCCAGTGAAAACAAAGAACGATCGTGTTGCTGCATTTGCTGCTGCTGCTGCATTTGCTGCTGCTGCTATTGCTGCTGCCACTGCTGCTAGAAACGTACTAACTGAACCAAAGTAAAAGTCACGCGCTACGAAACGGACCGTTCGACAAGTTGCGTATACCGCCGTGCTTACTCGCATGGCTGCCACAGTCAAAATCTGCTAGCCTCAGCTATACTAGACCAAAATCTCGGACCAACGAACAAGATTGAGCCTTATAGTATTGTGATAAATCGGTCAGTCAGCAGTGCAGATCCAGAATAGACGACAGATGTCACCATCTTGAAACGGAATGGGATTAAACAGAATCAGATGAAATCCGACTGCAAATACTGCAATTGCCATCAGGACAGAGAAACATATCAAACCTATTACTAGACCTGCATCCACCCTAACCGTCTGCTGGATCGCTCACAACACGCAATGCGCAATTGCTCTCCTTAGGCCAAACAAGCTGAGCAACGCACAAAAACACAAATGCTGTCTCCATGCATTTACGGATCTCAAGCGACGGCAGGATTTCCTTGGATATAACAGCCTTCCCAATATCCTTGAGTCACTAAACCCATTCGATCTCATTCATAAGCGCAAGAACAGGAAAGTGCCTACAAGACAAGCGAATGTTAACCGAAAATGCCTGTCACCGATGGAGCATCGTTCCTGCGCACGCTGCCGTTTAGCTGGATACACTTTCAGGTACTTATCTTCCAAAAACACACTTGCTGGAACACAAAAAACAGAACTTCCGGCGTGACGGACTATATCGTTCCAGGAGTGCCATATACCGCCACACTTGATCACCAGGATACTTTTGTAATAATCTGCTGGAACGCAGCTGCACTGAATTATAAAGTGGCGCTAACAAAAGAAGATAACATCCCATGCCTGGGTGTTCAATTTGTCAGTCAGCAGCTGCAGGAAGAGGACAAATATAATCCATTTGAAACACAATACGATAAGAAAGAGCAGGATGGAACTACATTTCACACACAGAAATTGCCATGATTGTCCGCGACTGCTCTGCTTAAACCGAAAAAGCAGACCAACGCCCAAAACCTTGAATGCTGCATACACGCATGTCAAAAGAGAGCAGACCATTTTTTCTGGATGTAACTGCTTGCCCAATACCACTGGTTCGTCAAACCCACCTTTTGGCATCCACAAATAGGACAGCGAAAGGCCTACGAAACAAGGGGATTCCGCAACTTTGCCTTTGCGGCCTACTATGTGTAATGCCCTTGGCCACCAATGCCTGCCAGCGGGCTTCGACACCAGCATCTGTCCTTATGGGCTCATTCGCCGCTTTGCCTCTTGCTTGCAAACCGCTTTCGGGTAGTAACCTGCCAGAAACTCACCGACTGAACGAGAACAGACGTCGAACCAAATATCTCGTTTTGCGATTGCCATATACCGCCATGCTTGCTCGCGTAAATACTTTAGGCGGAATTTGCTGCGACCCAGATATAATAAGCCGAAAAAAACCGCCCAACAAACAATATCGCTCTTATGCGTGGGTGCTCATTCTGTCAACCAGCAGTTACAGCATAGAAAATGGATACCATCGCTTGAAAGGGAGTGCCACTAAGCTATGTCATATGGAATTCTACTCCAAATATAGCAGAGCCATGGCAACACAAAAACATACCAAAAGCATTACTATACTTTTGTTTACCCTAGCATTTCGCTTATTTGTTTTCTACAAGCAGTGCGCTACTGCTCCTCTTACAGCAAAAAGCTGAGCAAAACACAAAAACACGAATGCGGTCTTGACGCATCTCAACAGACGGCGCAGCATCTTTCTGAGGGAAACACCTTCTTCAATATCCTTGCTTCACCAAATCGTTTTCCTGACATCCATAAGCGCAAGAAAAATAAATGGCTTATGGCACAAACGAATGGCGCACAAGTCTTTGCAGCAAAAAATGTGTCATGGCCTTGGCAAACCTGCCACATACGGGGCCCGACACTAACAGCAGTACTTATGCGTCCAAGTGCGAAGTTGCCCTCTGCCTACAACCGCCTTCGGGTATTCATTGCAAAGGCAGTGACTAAAATAAAATCAGGTCTCACTGGCTATGTATTGTACCGTTTCCAACTCCTAAAAGCAAAGTAAAGGGCGCCCACCATTCCCTTGAAACCGAATGCTATAAAACTGAGTGGGTTGAAATCCCACTCCATGTGCAGCAATCGCCATCACGACACAAAGGTATTTCAAAAACAATACAAGGCTTGTACTCACGCTAACCGTCAGCTGGTTTTTGTGGTACAAGCGCTGTGCATTGCTCTCATTACATCGCGAAAGCTTAGCAACGCGCAAAAAACCAAATTTCCATCTCGACAAATTTAAAGACAATGCGTGGTATCCCTGTTAAGATACTGTAACTCAAATGAAAATTGTACCAGAATGGTATTTTCGTGGCATATTAGGCTATTTTTAAAATTATTTCAAGTAAACGTGGAGGGCTACTAGTAGCTGTTGAGAGTACTTAACTATTATTACTTCTAAGTGAGGTTCGTTCACTTACTAGCATCATAAACTAACGTCATTTTTTTAAATGAAATAGTGCGTGGAATTTCTTTGAATGGAATTGCTTGCCCAATACCCGTGCGTCACTAAACTCATTTTGCAGCGTTTATAAACGCTATGACAGGATATGCCGTATAGGCCACATGGATGCCGCCATATTCCTTTAGGGCCCAGCATGTGAAATGCGATTGGCCAACAATGCCTGCCACCGCCGGATGTTGGTACTATCATCTATCATTGTGTGTCTAAGCGCAACGTTGCCCTCTGCCTACAACCTCCTTCTGGTATTCATCAGCCAGAAACGCACTGGCTGAACCAAAAAAGAAGTCACGCGTTAGGGAACATAATTCCAGGAGTGTCACATGACGGCGTGCTTGTTCGCATAGCTACCATACTCAAAATCTGCTAGCAACCAGCTATACTATGTCACAAGCTTGGGCCAACAAAGAAGATCGCGTCGCAAGGTTGCGTGCTCACTCGATCAAGCAGCAGCACAGCTACAGAGTAAATAACAGTTACCCTCTCCTTTAAACGGAATACAATAAAGCCGACTCGGATAGAATCCCACTCCAGATACAGGAATCGCCATGCCCAAACACACACACATCGAAAACACTGTTAGACGTGCGCCCACCCTAACCCACCGCTGGTTCGTCCGCTGTAGCATTGCGCAACTGCTCTTTTTATAACGAAAAGCGAAGCAAGGCGCAAAAACCCAAATGCTCTCTCTCAAGATACGTCACGATTTTTTCTAAACGTAACTCCTTGCCCCAAACCCTTAATTCACTAAAGCCGTCTCTTGGCATCCATACACACAAAAACACGAACTGGCCTACGGCACAGAGGGATACCCCAAAAGTACTTTCCCAGCCAGGAATGTGTAATCCAGCAGGTCCTGTCAACGACGGAGCTCGGCACTACCACGTGCTTTTGTGTATGCAAGTGCAACACTCCCCTTTGCCTGTAATTGCTTTTGGGTATTCATCCTCCAGAAACGCACTAGCTGAACGTCAGCAGAAGTCAAACGTTACTGAACAAATCGCTCCACGAGTGTCGTATAGCGGCTTGCTACTTATCGTATTGTTTCCTTAACATGCACACAGAATAGAGACCAGATATTACCTCCTAAAATGAAAACGAGGAAAACACAGTCAGAAGCGATCGCACTTTAAAGACAACAATCGCCATGGCTACACAAAAACATATAAAAAACATTATTCATTACATGAATTGTGTTCAACATAGATGTCTGCTGCCTCCTCCCCTACAAGCAGTGCGCGAATGCTATCATTATGCAGAAACTTGGAACACACTCATAAACAACAAAAATGGTATATCTGCGCATCACATGGCACGGCAGATCATCAGATCATCTCCCTGAACGTAGCTTCTTGCCCAATAGCATGGCGTCACCATACCTATTTTGCCACATTCCTAAACGAAAGCAAAGGAACTGGCCAAGTGGACAAATGCATGTCGCAAATATGCCTTTACGGCCATGGATGGGTAAGGTCCCTGGCAATAAGGCCTGCCAGCGGCGAGCTCGGCAATACCGCTTTCTCGTGCGTCAAGGGGCGACGTTGCCTTTTGCCTTCAAACGCTTTGCGGTATTCATCCTCCAGTAACCCACCGACTGAACCAGGACAGAAGTCACAAGCTACAGAACAGGGTGCTTCACGAGTAAGTGTACCCCCGTGCTAGTTTCGGTGACTAGCATAAACAAAATTGGCTGTTACTCAGCTATATTAAATCGAAAAATTGCGAGAATGAACAAGATCGCATTTTGTACTTGAATATGCAATTGGTCAATGAGAACCCCAGCTGGAGAATATAGGGCAAATAGAATTCCAGATGAAACGAAATGCGATAAAAACAGGTTGGATAAAATTCCACCCCAAATACAGCAATCGCTATGATGACACCGAAATATCAAAAACATGAATTGCGTACATTGTAACATTGGCTGGCCCGTCAGCGACAGGAAGTGCACAATCGTTCTGGCGCTTGCTAAAAAAAATCTTAAACGCGCCAAAACATGAATGCTATTTCTGTGCATCTAAAAACACAGCGGATCATTTCTCCGAACATAACACCTTGCCCAATCCCATGGCCCCATTAAATTTTTTGCCACATTCCTAAACACAAGGAAAGGAAATCGCCAAACGGGCAAACAAAAGCCGCAAGCATGACTGTAAGACCAATAATCTGTAATCAATACAACCAGCAATGCCTCCCGCCGACGAGCACGGCACTAGCGCCTTCAAGCGCAACGTTGCCCTCTGACTCCTACATATAGGG
>NPHX01000290.1:0-33615 GCA_002271815.1 Eimeria falciformis
CCAGCCCTGAGTGCCCGGAAACATGTCCCGAAGCACCCCACCAATAAATAGCGCTACGCTATCAGCAGCGAACGCACTCTCTGAACTTGGCAATAAACCTACATTCACATACCACTTATCGCTTTAACTGCTTTCCAATTTATGTCACTAGCGCACATCAGAGGGAAGCTGAACAAACCCAGCCTACAGCAGTTTGCACAGGTTACCTCAGTAGCCCACTTCCCGCACTCAAGTTCAGCTGTCGCTTTGTCTATAGACGGCAGTAACCGTTCTTCCCATCTTTGCACAGCACGTCCCATGAACCATCACAAACAGCATCCCCTACATTCTCTGATTTTCTCATCACAATGAATAATTTAGCTGAAACGGTTTGAGCCTCTCCACCGTTTCAACCTCATCACACACAAATCACTATGCATTGATTCTCTACACTACAACACGCTAACAATAAACCCACCAATGAGGTACCCAGACTAATACAGAAGGGCACTTTCTTATCCAGGGCCCGTAAACTGCACATCAAGTATCTGATCGCCAAAAAACGCTACGTTTTGACCAGCACACGCACTTTCTAAAGTTGGCGGAGAAACTACATTCACATAGCTCCAAGTTCCTGCAATGTTGATCAATCCATGGCGCTAACGTACACGAGAATCAAGAGCAACAATGAAAAGGTTACCGCAGTAACCCAGTTCCCTCATGCAACTCCAGCTGTTGCTGTCGCTGCACAGCGCAGCGACCGTTCTTCCCATCTTCGCGCTAAACGTCACGTGAAGCATAACGAGCAGTATCCCCACGCCAACCACCCCTCCGCTTTCTACTTCGGCATCATCGCAATCAGTAGCTTAACTGAGGTGGTTCGAGCCTCCCCGCCGTTTCGACCTCATCACAAAGAAGTCGTCTTGCACCAATTCTCCAAGCTCATACATTCCCACAACAAAGCGGCCCCCCAACTGCATAAGGCACTGGCTCTGAAATAAAATTGCTGCCTACGCAACACTCACCACCACGCACCCTCCCTCACTCCATCGCACTCCTCTCACCCTCACAGAACCCAACTCAATACCACCAAAATATGCCAAACAACCCCTTTTCTCCAACAATGGCAATCGCACAGTAACGAAACACCTGAACTACAAGCACTGTATGTTCAGGCGGTTTGAGGCTGTGCAATGTGGAAAGCAACACTTTACTTCCTATTAGTCGTGCCTATGGAAATGAGCATACAAACAGGTGAAGGTGCACTTCCTCCTCAGTGAAACTCACATGTTTAATTTTGTTTATTGAGTGGACTATAAAAGCCAGTAGAATTGCAAGGAGAACAAAACCTATGATAGCTTTTGCGCCCCGGCTACGCGAGGGATGTTGTTCTTTATGGACGTCCAGTTCAACCTTGGGGTTGTCCAGAGAATACTTGTCGTCAACGGCCACATTCGGTTCCTCAACAATTTGTTCCAGCTCAACAAATTGATTCACCATCCCATTAACAAGGCGGATGGAATAAAGAGGTACCAAGAAACATAGTATTTTCATCTTCAAAGCCTATTTTGGATGAGGGTTCTTCTGCGAACAAAAGTTTAAAACATTCCATGGAAACAATTTCCTCTGAATCATCAAGCTCTAAATTGCTTCCAAATGTAAAACAAAAAACTACTAATTTGATTCTGGCCTGTGGAAGCATACATGCTACGCTCCGATTGTCGGTAATCTACTTGGGTTGTGTTTCTCTTTACGTACCTCCCTCTGCTTTTTCCCCAAAAGCCCACAACTAACTAATTCCAGAGTCAAAATCCTTAACCTGTTTATTTTAAATGTTCTTTTGCCTAGCTGTTAACCGCCTCCCTAGTTTTTCGTGTTTGCCTTCTAGGACAGAATACTGGTCTTTGTAGTTAATGTACCTACATACAGGAGGCGTGTACCGTTCTGCTACAAGCATTTATATTTGTATTGCCGTGCAGCATCTAAAAAACTAATTGTATAAATAAAAAGATTGACGGTCAGATAGATAGCAAACCTCAAAGGGAATGGTCAGTACAGTACAGCGTAGAAGGCTAGGTGGGGCCATATAGATCCTCGATGCGTATGTTCAACACTGGAGTGCTTGTCGGTTTTTTATCACTAAGAATTGTCCTAATTAATGCTCTAAGCTAGCTACGAGTGAAATGGTTAAGCTTGGGTTTGTAAGGAGCAGTATCCCAGCTGTTTAGATTGTGTGTTTGGAATGGTGCAGGTGTTGAGGATTTATGTTGCGTGTTTTATAGGCCTGTAGCCTGCCCCTAAAGCCTTTTGATATAAAAGAGCTTGTGCGCACTGCAGACTGAAAATTGGTATAGTTCCTAAGTTACAATGCTTCGTAAATTTTCTATTTGTGTCTGCCCAGCAATTACAAAAGTGTGGATTGGTGTGCCCAGAATGCTGGAACGCGTGTTGCACAACTTGGGAGCCAGGGCCTAGATACAGCTAGTTCGTGCTGCTCTACCCAATCGTCAAGACTGTGTGTACACGGGCTATTTTTAAAGTTAGATGTAGATCTTTAATTAAGTTTTTAACTTACTCTCGCATGTTATGCCTATCACTGCTCAAAGACACGTGCCCTCATGCGTTAGTGGGACACCGCCAGTTCAGCTTTTCTTAGAACTCTACTAGGCTGTAGTAAGAGCAAGGTCGTATATCTAGCTCCAGCTGCACTATCGCTAACTGTGGCTATCCAATGTTGAATACACAAATCCAATTCTGCTTGGTGAGCCATAGGGGTCGCGAGCGTCGCAAGAATATCTGAGTACCGTCCTAGACTTATTCATGCGCAGCTGTTCGGTTTCAAAACAGTTGAAGCTAGGTTTCTCCCACTTCCAGCATATCTATCGCTGTTGACAATCGGAAAGCCATGACGAAGCTCGAAGTGATAGCCTATGCTAGTCATGTGAATCTGGCTCCCTACACATACGGTCAAATTGAAATTAACCAAATTCTCCGCAGCTTCAATGAGGGAAATGCTTCGGCCCTAAAACTCCCTGTAGCATGGACTGTAACCCAGAAGTCGCCTTTGCTCTAGCTAACCTATTTTAATTTCCTTTGCCCGCTATATGGACATGCTAATGTGTCAGCACTAGTTCCACATTATTCAAAATGATCAAGCTGTTAGATAAATTGTTTTATGTCCTAGTTGTGCGGCCGTCAGTATTGCAGCCATCTGCGGCACACACTTCAAAATGAAGATAACTAAACTGGCATGACCCGCTTGGGGGTAAAACATCCCTTCCCTGGGCTTTAAGTGGCGGCATAGTTCAGAGCTCAGTGACGTGCCCATCACTGCCTCTAAGGCGCAAGCGGTATCTATGTGGCCCAACATTCTATTGGCGACTTGTAAGCCATGCAGCTCCGGGACTCAACTTTAATGGCAAAAAGAAGTATGACCAAGCCTCCATCGCACTAAGTTCCCTATCACAAAACAGCGCTGCAACGCTGTGGGCACGACTAAAAACGCAATTACACAACAGCATACCAAAAGGTACTGCACGTCTCAAATTATAATTGACCCCGAGGCTGACACAGCAATAAGTTGGCATGCCACTTCTTTCAGAACTCCCAGCTGACTCAGCCTGACAGCCACATCTTCATGCAGCTTAACAAACCAGCATCTCGCCCAACCCACGTAAGCGGAAAGGCGTGTCTTGCCAATGAGGCACTGCACAGTGTTAGGTGCCAGCTCATCAAAATTATAGATGGCTCTTCCAAATCGTCTCCTCCACCTTTTGAAAGACGCTGTCAGGGTCCTCCTCCTGTTCCTCTCCCGCATCGTCTGCCGGGCGAGTTTTCTGTGGAGGCGCATTCATGGTAACACTTGCTGGTCTCTTGGACCGAAAGGTATGCCCTAAGGGTTTTTCGGAATATATGTAAAAGAACGTTACCCTCACTTCTTTGCAAGGAATGGGGAGATGAGCGGTGATCTCGATAGGATACGTCAGAAACAAAGAATATAATTCCCGTGTCTCCTTTCCGTAAGCTCTTTGTCACTTCATGAACTCCATGACGCAACAACGTAACTGAGCTTTTAAATTTCTCCCCCACTTTGTTCGTGATTCTGTATCCGCGCTCTCTTGCAGAGATCGCCTGAATAAGCTTTAAGGAACGTGTCAACGCCTTGCCATCCAACAAAGGCGCAGCAACCGGAGAAGCATACGGCATAGGCGCCGCAACAATCTTTTCCTTTTTTTGGTGTATACTTTATTTACTAGCAACTAGCAGCAGCAGCTGCTACTCCAAGCTGCCGCTTCCCCAACCACAAGCCTCTGGAGCACTGCAGCAGCAGACTCACACACAGCCTAAGCACGTACATCCCTTTCGGATGTCATCTAGGCTTCCTGTTGCACTGCAGTGAGCATTCGAGTGCGCTCTTTCTGATCGCTATAATTTCACTTTTTAGGTTTTTGTTTTATTTCTAGCTTTTTTGTTCAATTGCGGATGCACGACGCGAAACAAACATATGTGCTTGTAGGGGATTGCCCTAATACCAAGTTTTACTTATAGCTTTTGTTTGCATTGAGGTTGCACAGCGCAAAACACACATAAGTGCTTGTAAGCGATTGCGGTAATAACGAGCTACACAAGACCCAAGTCTGCATCATATTAATGTGCTCATCACATCCTAAGTCCAACATGCTGCAAAGTATGTTATTTTTACCTATGTCGCTATATATATTAGGAAAACACTCTGGGTTCTACATGCCTTTGCCGCCATGGCCTTGGCAGTAGAGTTAACAAACGAGTAATCAGGATTGGAAAAGATCGCCTGGGGAGAATCTACTCCAGCGTTAACAAAACCTATTAGCTTTTCCCTTGTAATTAAAATTTACGCATAATACAGGGAAGTGATAAGCTGGCTAACTGCTTTCGTGTGGTGGGGTGAACTTTTCAAGAACCTGTCGAGAATTGGCTGCTCTGCCTCACCATTCAGTGGTTTTTGAGCAGGTTAGTCGGGAACTGCAGACCACCTCCCAAAGTGTATTTTTTATATTTTTCACACCTATTTGTATTCGGTTTTTTGAGCTCTGATTTTGGGTTCCTTTTGGTCCGCAGAGTGCTGCGCTAGGGACGGATCGATCAGCAGGCTCCAAAAGGAACGAAGCCTCAAGCTCCCATTATTCTACTACAACTCGCTGCATCATTTCTGGCACGAGGTAAGGCGAATGAAACAGAACCAGCCACTGCTATTTTGTTTGGAAAGCCCCTGCTTGTATGAGCATAATGAGCCAGAAATTTCAATATAGATAAAGCAACCTCTGAATTTCACTCCTGCTTCACTTTACGGATAGTTCCAATTTTCTTACTGCATGAAACAAAGTGTGCGCTGGGGCTGTGGACCCGGCTGTGGCATGCTGGGGTTCATCAGCCGGTCAATGTGAAGTCTTAAGCTTTTTCGGCCAGATAGAATAGAAACTGAGCCAGCCAGAGAATTGCTAGCGTTGCCCATACGTGGTCGTTTACGAGGATTGAATATGTGTTTGGATATTGGTTTTCAGCAGGCACAGTGCTGTTGGTGATTCTGGGGTCACGAAAGTCAGCGGCTTGCCAAGGTACCCCACACTCTCTCCTGCGCTGCAAACATTTTGTTGAGTATTTGGTGACCTAACTGATTTTTGCTAGACATTGTTGGATACCAATCTTTTCATGGAAACGCCGTGAGGGAGTGGCTCTAGCCAATACACCTACCCGTATTACAGGTGAGGCGTTTTCGTCCACCAGACTTTATTAGAGGTGGTCGGGAGGGACCCCTACAGATGCTGCCCCTGGCTTTCTCTTCCCGGATCCCTCTGGCTCCCCAAAGATGGCGGCCCAAGAGGTTCACTTTGCTGGATACACGGGATTCCTCAGAAGAAAAGAAGAGCAACAACTAAAAGTGTTTCAAGGAGTAAAAGGCAGGCCTCGCTACATGTCGGCTCCTCCTCAGTCCCGAGGGATCGGAGGTTCGAGCAATTACTGCCTCGGCACCGCTAGCTGTACAAACAACGCACCATGCAAGGACAGTAGATGTGTCAGCTTATCGCTACTGGAAGAACGCAGCAAGGCTGGGAGCAAATTTATTTCTGTTGTGGGTTCTCACTCTGCCTTCGGCAGTAGCTTTTGGCGGTTTCCTAAGAGTGAGGAGTACCTGAGTGCATGCAGCGGCACTAGTCGTTCCATCGACTCGTTAAGCCTTCAACTGGAAGGGTGCTCTCCGGATCGTCTTGTGTCTTCTTATACAAATGCTGCACATGGCGTCTTTCCGCCTCGCGGCAAAGCGGAAGATTTGCGGCAGGGTTCCGCCCCCGGAGGTCTTGATATCACTGCCCTCGCAGGCGTCTCACGAGAAATTCGGCTTTTCAGTTTGACCTGCCATAGTTTACCGTATTGGAGTCCTGCGTTACGGGCACTCTTGCCGGTCTGTGCTGTTTCCCACTTGCAGGGGCAATTGGCACAGAGGGGCGATGTGTCTCAGCATGTTCAGCTGGCAGGTACGAAAGCAGTAGCTTCCTCTAGTTGCTGTCCTGTTGGTTTGGAAGGGATTTCAGGCTCGTTACTTGAGCTCGTCATTGTCTGACCGAGGGGACTTGAAGGACCGATTAAAAACAGCAGGCTCCTTTTCTTCGGGCCAGCACTTCTCAATCCGCAACATCTTTACCCTTCCGCTTTCGTGTCTGCATGCAGCTTCTCATCAACTGGTACAGAATATGAAAACGGGGGTTATAAGGACAGCCGACACTGTTCTGGGGTCGGCACTTCGACGTACGAGCACTTCACCAAGCGGCTCAGAACGCTTTTATTCGTTTCCTTCCTCCACGGTAGAGTCTGAGAACGGAACGTCCATGCACACGTTGCCGGCAGAGACCTCAGCAGTTTTGTCATATTCTCTTGCTGATGGGACAGTGGAAGAGAACGATATTGCTAGCAAGAACGTGGCCCAAAGGAGGAGGAGCTGGGTGTTGTCTTCCCGAGCCCGTTTGCACAGACGTTCACTGACAGAAACAAAGTCGGCTGGATGCTTTCCGTTCCTGCTGGGTCTAAAGGACGATACGACAGACGATACGACAGAACAATGGGACAGGAGGGTCAAAATTGAGTTACACGTTTCCAACCAGGAGGATAAGTCTCGTGAGACTCCATCACCGCCCAACGAGCCACAAGCGACGCCTCCTTTTGAAGCGACTACGATGGAGACCGCCTCAAACCGCCACCACGTCGGAGACATCACCTCTAGTAGAAACAGTAGCTGCCGCAGAAGGAATTGCGGAGACAGCAAAAGCAGCTGCAGAAGCAGCTGCAGCTGCAATAGCACTCCATGCTGCAGCCAACAACCATCTCTTGGACAGGCGCTAGAATGTCCGAAAGAGCTAGAATCTTACTTTTCAAGCGTGTCGAAGACATCGCAGATGTTAAGCACGCTTTTCTCTTGTGGCCCTACCGAGGTGGAGATCGATAACATTCAGGCTGCGGTTGACAGTTCGGTTGACCAGCAAAGCCCATGCGAAACTCGAGGGCCAAAAGAATCATCCTTGTCAGAGCCGCTGCCTGATTTATCTTTAGTCATATTCCAAGAGCCGCGGTGGAAAGATTCGGGAAGTTGCAACAGACGAACATCCCATGCAGAGGCAGTGGCTTGTCCGAAAGCACAGCAGACTCTACACTCAGGTATTCCCAATACATTGCAGACGCCAAACATTTCTACCCCTGCCGCAAGAAACGGGGACAGCGACAACTCCCAAGATGCGGGTGAAATTTCAACTGAGGAACAAATAGCCTCCGATGTCGTGAAACCGCAAGGCCTATCTCTTTCAGAGCCCTCGCCCAGCGTCCTTTCAGCGTGCCAGCAGCACTGCGGCTTGCAAGGACGCAGGCTACTATCCCATGTGAATCTGGAATGTATGAAAACACACGCTCTTCGTCATTATAGCCTGTCAGAAATGCCGCAGATGGCAAGCAACTGTGCTCATCCAGCCTCCTTCGAGGTGGGCAGCAATAGCTTGCAAAATGCAGCGAATAATTCATCTAAGGAACAAAATCATCAAGCCGTGGGACCAGAAAACGCATCTCCCTCAGGAACCCCGACTCTCCCTTTTTGGGGCATGCCAGTGGAGCCGCAGCAGCAAGACTTTCACTACAGTGGCAGACAAGCATCCCATGCAGATGATCGCCAGTCAAGCCTGTCCAAGACACTGCACATGCCGAGCGTTGGTGTGTGTCGTGTACACGCTGAAGCAGACAGCGATAGCGCCAATGCAGTAGAGAGTTCAGCTAAAAGTACAAGTGCCGCGGAGGCCGTGGAGCCCAGAACGTTGTCCGTAGAGCCGCTAACTGTCCCGCATTTTCGTGCGTTAGCAATGTCCCAACCTCGTGATTGGCGAGGCTCCAGCAGCCTGCCAAAGCTACAACAGTCCCTGAGCATGCCACAACAACAGCAGATGCAAGGCTCTCGAGGCTACAGTAGAGAAGTAGTATCCCATGAGCAGCTGCACGGTAAGTCGCACATATCAGATATGAGTGACACGGCACAAGTAGGCGGCGAACCTGGGCGCACTAGCAACTCGGAAATTAATGGCGGCGGAAATTATGGCCAACGCAGTCATGCAACAGACAGAGGGGAAAGCGGGAATGGCGAGAGGGCTGGCAGTCCGCACGGCTGTTGTGACAACGGCAGGAACAGCAAAGGCAACTGCAGCAGTGACAGCAGTGACAGTGCCAGCAGCAGCAGTGCCAGTGCCAGCATCCTCAGCAGGAATTCCAGTCACTACGGGTTGTTAAGTTCCTGCAGAGAGTTTGGCTGCAGTATCGGCAATGCGGTAGGTTGCAGTAGCGGGCAAACAGAGGGAGGAAAGGGGAGACACGCGTCCCCTACCTGCTTGTCTGGCGCATGTGCCGAGACACCGCCAGCATGCGTTGTAAGCCAAGCGAGAAGAGATTCTCCGTATGGAGAGGATGAGTCACAGCTAGAAACTTCTCTGGTCGGCACGCGCTATGCGCACAAGCATTCCGCTGCTTCATCTTCGCTGAGGACGGAGTCTGCCTCACAACAGATCTTAATTCTCATGGGCTCCTGTTACACTTGTGTCCATCACAAGGACAACTCGTGAGCACCCGTCGTAAAACATGTCAAAAGCAAATGATAGGTATTTCTCTCTTTTAATGAAGCTGCAACTAAGTGCGTTGCCGTGATTGCAAACCAGTGTAACGTCTTCGTCTTTTCACGGCACGCACCACTTCCCATTTACTTCGAATCGGATTCGCGGATGCAGCAACGTTTTCCCAAGTGAAAACCTTTCGTGCCATTTATTTTTCTGGTGTTCATTTACATTAGACCCCCCGACGGTAGTATGGAGGAGGCCTGCAGTAAATCCCAGTAATTTTTACCATGTGTCTATGTGTCGCTCTCTGCAAACTAGAGTAAAAGGAATCAATGATCATTAATAGTTCAAATGCGCCTAACCGGTTTTCAACCATAGCATGTTGGCGCTGAAGGCACATCCACTGTTGGAGGTGCATACTAACTAGCGAAAGATCCACCAGGGCCGCAGACGAAGATAAGAATTCGTGCATCATACATGCTACTAGAGCGTGAGCGAGATGCAGCACCCGAAGAGATGCGATGTACTTCACTGGAAAAGAAGAATTCAACTACTCCGATAACGAGCCTGCACATGCGTTCCCATAAGCAAAGAGCTGGGTAGCAAGCACCCAACTCTCTGCAGGCTAGGAAATCAAGTCATAGCCTAGAGAACGCAAGTTATAAGGAAGAGGATACGTAAACCACAATATCCCAATAAATAGGCGTACGCACAAAGGGAAATACCTTTCCCCCAGTCATGCTTTTCCTGCCCCCCATGGCCGGGTCTTACAGGTCAACACTGAATACGACTGTGGACTAGGGCGGCCAGTCTTCATTACTCATTTTTGACGCCCTCTGGTTGTTACTTCCTGATTGGTACCCCGCTAGGTGCGCAGCTGAAAAACGCGTTCTATCTTGGAAATTTCGGCTCCTTGTTCCCAAATCCTGTCTCGGTGCTGGGAGGCGTTCACCTAACCAACTTTCATCTATCTAAAGTCTTCAATATTATTTACGTTTCAGGTGTTACATAGTGATGCGCATATCGGCATACTAACAACGTACGTTTTGCACACGTGGCTCTGTTAACCAGTCAGTTTCCAATGGCGACCCGGCGCTCACAGTGCCAGAAGCGCACCTACAGCGTGCAGCGGGCATGCGCCCACAGCAAACAGATACTTTACCTTCTACATTAGGTGCACACACCAGGTGGACCATGCACCGATGCATCGCAGCTACGCAGCGAATACGAAAAAGAAATAGGGCAGTAGGCGATACAGATATACTATGCGCTGTCCTGGCTCCTGGATTTCGCGGGCCTTCAGTTGTCACCTAAAAGATGAGATAGAAGAGGTTGGATGGTTGAGTAAGCGCCGACCGCAAGCGATAGTAGCAGCATGCTGACGAGGAACATCTAAGCATAACCATACACATCGTTATATTGAGCGCACATCTACAATTAACATAAATCAAAGCTACATCTATGAATTCCGAAGTTAAATATGTATCATGACTTGCAATTCTCAAGGCAATTCTTACCTCGGCGGTCATCTTGTTCCAAAACATGAATGTGGCAGCTCCCACGGCAACTATAAATCCAATCTGAAGGACACAAGCGCAAGGCCAATATGCCACTGAGGCAGAGGCAACCAGGAAAAAACTCCAGCCGCTTTGCTTTCCTGCAGGGCCACCTCTCCCCACTCACCTCAAGAAACGACCAGCCAGTTAAAAGCCCCCATAACCAGGAGCGTTGCTCACTTGCCAGACACTTCTTGGCAAAGTCCTTCCCCGTGCAGTATTCTGGTAGCGCAGAGAATGACAGTCGAGCCTCCTCGTCATCGTCAGATGAGTTCTGTAGCTCATCAAGTACCTGATAGAGCCGCTTGTAGAAGCTCTCTGTGCTTTCGCTTGAACTCCCTTCATCTCGGACAAAAAGCGGAGGCAAAGCAGCCACACGGGAACTTTCCAGATCAAGCAGAAACAGAGGTGCATCGTTCAACTCCTCCCTCATGAGTCTCTTGAACATGTTCTCATGTGGCAAAGCCGGTAATGACGGCACAGCGATGGGCGTTCCAATTGATACGCGGACCTGAAATGAAACGAAGGTAAGACCGCCTCTAAGCTAGTTTATACGTTATCTGCTGGGATGTTGCACGTTCGAACGCACGACGCAATTAAAGCTGAGTAGTCACCGCATGGAAGGCCTTAGGTCAGTGTTGCTTCACAAATTCTAACTCTATACTGAAGGAGCAGAAAAACCGGGGTCACTCACTACTTGAATGTGAATGATCTCTTCCTCCATGTCGTCTGGCTGTTCAATATGCAGATCATCGGGTTCCTTTGTAGAGCTACCCGAATATTCTTCTTCCTGGCCTTTCGGCTGGTGCGTGCGTTCGTGGTCCTTGGCCTTTTGAATGGCGCGCTCCCAAATAGCTTCCAGGTCCTTCCGGGGATTCTCTGAAACAATTTATATGAAAGTCCCCAGAGGAATACGGATGACGTTATGTTCGAATTGTTTGACCGACACAGCGCAGTGAGAGCTCATACACGACTGTGTTTTGTTAGTGCTGCTCCACGCAGAGACGAGCAGCCACCCAATAGAATGCACCAAAATCCCACATCATTGGTCCACCTTAGTGCACGCACCCTTTAAGTATTTCGCTTTGGAGACTTTCAGCAGGCTCTTTATACGTGCCAAATCAAGAGTCTTCCCCACTCCAGCTATACTTCCCTCGGTCTTAACCTCTGCGGGTTCTACAGCTACTAGGCAAAAAACGCGACGCTGTAAAGAGCCCTTGCAGAGTGATGCGCTATTCTGCTGATAGAGAAACGGCTGAATAACCTGCAACACACCAGCATGTCACTCTTGCAGCCAAGAAATCAAATGCAGCAAAGAGACCACTGTTTTAAAGTCCGAAATGCATACTAAAGTTTAGGTTCAAGCACCCTGCAATAACCCCACCTCTTTGAAGCCATCTATTGCCAGGGAAACGGCGGTAGCGGGATTGAGGAACTTTGAACGGAGGGTGTGTAAAGTCGCCTGTGCACGGGAAATGCCTCTGCCCTCGTCCATAAAAAGGAAAACGATCGAGTTGGTAATCAGATCTTCTTCGCGGAGCTCCTCCAGCTGCACAGGGAGCTTCAATGCCTTCGCGATGGCACTTTCGGGAGCAACTTGCGGCAGCCAGGTAGGCGGGTTCTTCAACACAGTTAGCAATTCCTCCTTTTGATTTGTTATTACCGAACGAGCGTTGGCGAGGAAACAAAAGCTGAATGTCTGTTTGTTTGAGAACGCGGCGTGCTTCACCAGTAAGGACGGCGAGCTCGATGAGGCAGCAGACGGAATGATCACTGCCTTATATTGGATGGCAAGAGGTTGAAAGGATGACGATGAAGATGCGAGCCATGTCCTCAACGCCGTCGCTGAAAACCGAAAATAAAAAGAAAAGACGCAGGGAGAAATCTTTACCAAGGAATCCGACGAGCACACGATGGCATTACTCTCTGGCCCTTATATTCTTTACACATGGCACATTCCCAGGAAGTGGCTCTGTTTCACAACTGTTACTCAATATTCTGGGTCATATTTGGAAGCAAGTTGCATCATGACGTGTCATGCTTTACTGACGTCGACTCCCCTCACAACTCAGCGGAAACTAATCCATCAGACGACCGCTACTCTGCCTACCCCGGATGCAACAAACAAAAGTGGAGTAGGCCCTGCAAACAATCGTGATCTCTCGCGTTATAATACCTTACCACTACGAACGACGTCGATGTTTGAGGGAAAGGAATCTGCGATGAAGTGATTGATGGACTCTACTGAAGGACGAGAGATTTGGGGGTATTGCTGCAACAATAACACGCGTAATCCGGCACTCTGCGATACACGGCAGCGAGCGACCTAGCTGCAGCACGACGCCTGCTCCTTCACATGCTTAACCAAGTCTGATTGAGGACGCATCCCCACAATAACAGAGTTCGGCCTTTTCACATACTTCGGGGTGCATGCCAGCAGTCATCAGCAAAATCGCTGGGAAGATCCTGAGAGATGCGAAAAGCAAGAAAACAACCAAACAGATCAGATGAAACAAGCACTCGTTTTCTGACATTTTTTTACTGCTCATTCAATTCAGGCCTCCCTTCCGCGCACTATGGAGTCTTTCTGATGCTCTATGCATGCGTTGACACAAGTGGATGTAATGCGCATCTACATTACGGACTTGACATTAATAGGCAGCTTTTTCAAAGCATCTTTGCCGTGCCTTCCACGAATCGTGATGACTCCAAACTTGACGTACTTCCCCAACGTCCGAGCTGGAAAAATAAACAACAGTGCAGAGCAAATTGCAGACCTTATTTGTTCAATAAAGAAGGCAAGGACGATGCATCGTCGGACCGGTACAGATCCCGGATGTTGATCGAGTGTGGAAGTAGCTTTAACCCACAGGACTCTTGCCACATCTCGTATACCGATTGGCTCCATTCATCTTTGTCCTGATGAACCTGAGCCAGCAGTTTGCTACACAAAGGACTTCAGGGCTGAGGGCTCCCTACTATTGGTATGCATAGAAAAGATATGCAGGGACCTACTGTGTCGCTTGACTAGAAAAGCACTGGCACTGAATGCATTTCTACCCTTTCTGTGTTCTTGTTCGGTGGTTCAGCCTGCTCACCATGACGGTCCAAACGTTCTTTGTGTCCGTGGTTGGAGGAAACACATCGTTGGGTCCTAAGCCAGAAAAATCAACAATGCCCTGTGATGTCATCTTCAGTCCAGCGGCATCTTCCCCCTCCGCTGCTTCTCCCGATTCCTCTCCTTCCTCGTCCACCTTAGCCTTGCGCTGCTTCCGCATCAAATATTCATAGGCAGCTGCCACCTCCTGGAAACGTTGCTGGCAGTTGGTGCCGCAGTTCGCGTTTCGGTCGGGATGCCTGTAAGCGTACAAGTGCAGGAATCAATATGCTTCTCTTGACATGGGAAGGGCAAGTAAAGTACACCAATAATCTACAGGTTTCCGTTGTTTTTCGTGCACAGCTTAATTAAATGCATTCTTGATGTATGCAATGGCTGACCATCGAATAGAGAGGGTCCGGTATGACCTTCGGATGTCGTTTTCGGTCGCTCCGTCCTCCAGACCCAACACTGTAAGATGCTGGAGCCTCTCCTCTCCACTAATGTCATCGTCAAGCCCGTAGTACTCCTCTAGCGCCCTAAGCACAAAAATACCTGAGACACGAACAACACACAAAAACGTGTACATCTTAGTATCTGTAGCTTCACGAAAAAAAATTCTAGACGTCAGCAAGCACTTTGTGTATTCTTGCTTCATTTGGTGTTACGCTAGCACTGTGGCTGTAGTTCTTCTATGAATGAGTGCTGTTCAGAGTTGGGTGGTTTGTGCATTAATCAATCTCCGGTTACACTCCAGATTGCACATAAACCGAAACGTATAGACTGCTGCTCCTACCGAGGATCGCCGCAGCCACCAGCAAGTACATAAACCATGATGAAAGCCGAGAGCGCAACTCGCCCCTTGAAAAGCTCTGCAGGAAGCTGGACAAGGAGGCCCCTTTAGCTCCCTTTTTTTGCTTGTAAATAGCCTCTTGACGATTTCCTCTGGAGCGTTCCTGCGACAAAAACAACAGCTGCACAACAAATTCTGTTTCAAAAAGTTCGTTCGCTATCCACGGAAAACATTGTTGTTCGATCCTATGTACGCAAGAGTAAAGAAATGAAGATCTGTATGCCTAATGTATGTTCTCATATTTGTTTTCATTTAGCTGTTTACATATACGGGGAAGAGAAGGCTTATAATGAATCTCACCCGTTCCCTCTTCGCCCGCTTTCTTTCTTTTTCCTCCCGGATTCTCTCCTGGTCAGCTGTCGGATTTCCAGATGGGCCGGGTAAGCCCGTCCTTAAGACACGCAGCAAAATACACACATATTCACGACAATACTAATACCGGCACGCGCATCAATAACAAAACCAGACATTATTTCAAGAAAGAACCGACTGGGGAGGGAAAAGCACAGGAATACTTGGGAATACGTGAAATGGGGGCAATTCAAGAGCACTAGTCTCCTGTTGCAGTGTCGCTTCCAACGGGCTTGCGGCTACTGATTCCTGGCAAGGGATTTATAGGCAAAGTAAACGAGTGCTGAAAAGTAGATAAACGTCTCACCACACTTGGGGCTCCTCGTCATCAGACTCTTCGAAGTCGGCTGCCCTAGCAAAGGCACTCCGACCCTTCTGGTCCATATCACCCCGAGAGCCCTTCAGCCGTCGCTCCTCAGCCGCCACCTGATTTTCAGATCCAGGGGAATCATCACCTGCAGTGGTTTGCTGCTGCAACATGTGATCCTTTGTAGCAGTGCCCTTCCCAGACACTCCCCCTTTCTTGCCTTTGCGTTGAGGCATGCCCATCGTGTCTCTCCTATATAATCCTCAATGCCACCCTCCTGTCTAATCTAAAATGCCGGGCGTGAGGCGCGCAGCTCTGCGCTAACCTCCCAGATAGTGTATCTCGGACCAGTGAGTGGCTTGCGAGAGTTCCGCTGTTTACACGAAGGCTCGTAGCCCGACGCCTAAACCAAAACTGCCTCCGTACTGTCAAAACCAGTATGATCCTTTGAGGAAATGCTGAGAATTAGTCAGGCCCAGAGAATGACGAACGCAGCATGGGAGCTTAGAGAGTTCCAGCAGGACAGCTGCTCCTTGGCAATTGATAGCGAAACCCAACTAATTGCGCTATATCCGGCATCGGCTGTTCTTCCAAATTTGAAACAGCTGCCAAGCCAGAGCAGCGTTGGAAATACACAAATATGAACACGTGGGACGGGTGTGTTTCGTGTTTATCGCCTCTCCGACATCACTCGGCTTCATTCGCCTGATTCTTACGAGCAGAGCAGCGATTTTTCAGAATAAAAGACATTAAATATCTGGAAAGGGGACAGACGCAAAAGACACTGGGGTGCGGGGAAGCACTGCGGGAGACGCATGTGCGTTGATCCTGATAATACCCGCGGTAAGTCAAGCTGTAACCGCCGGTGTTAGTTTTCTTCGTTTTTTTTGTCGTTCATTCGGAGTATTCAGATTCATATTCCAGATAGGAACCGGCTTACATCTTGTGCGTCTTGTTGACTCGCATTAGGTTGAAGGCCCGCCAATGGCCTATATGACAGAAAGCTCTTGCATCGAGTAGCAAACACGCGGCGACTGGTTTGTTTGTTTAGGCATTCCTTTTTGTCCTGTTGTGTTTTCCCCTTTCTGAGAATTTGTTGCGGTCAAAATCATTCCCAGAGGGCCTGCAACGACCTAAATAGGTCATTTGGAATCCCACAACCTCTGTTGTTCAATAGTTCAACATGGCGGAGCTTCTAAAACTTCCAGAGTTTTCTTGGGAGGAAATTCAGAAGCACAAAGATGAACAGAGTTGTTGGTGCGTCCTTCACGGTCTTGTGTACGACGTAACAAAGTTCCTTAAACAGCACCCGGGAAGTTCCCATGTGCTTTTACACGTCGGAGGTAAGAATGATTAATTACCAACAACAATATCTTTTGCTTTCCTGCTAATACAAACTCGGAATCTTTATGTTATACTTTCCAGAGTACGAGTTTGCATCATGGTGATAGAAAACATCAGTATATTGCTGCATGCTGATCCCGTGTTTCCACGCACTCTTTAATTATATTAATGCTGCTTATACAAAAGCGTTTCAATGGCATTACCATGGATTGGCAGAGAGCTTGCGAGTGCGTTTAGTTTTCGATTGCCATGGGGTTTCTAGTTTCACTTAGATGTGTTTCTGCACGTGGTGATTTCAGGACAAGATGCGACTGAGGCATTTGAAGATGTGGCACACAGTACGAAAGCCCGCGTTTTGGCCGACGATTTCCTTGTGGGCAGAGTGAAGGGGGCTACGGATATCCGCAAATGCCAGGAAGGAATCACAGCCCGCCACGTCTCTTCGGTGAGTCTATCAGACAGCCCTAGCCCTTGGCCATAACCAGGGTGGAAAATTAGGTTGGCAATACAGCTGGGAATGAGCGCGTCATGGCTTCATCTGTGCTATGTGCACCCATCATATCCTCTGTTTTACTGACTTTGTACCTTTTTGTTTCTTGTCTGCTTGCGACAGGCAAGGGCAGCGAAGGCCGGCACTGGACCGAACTTGATAGTGGCGGTTGTTTTGGTTGTCATCATCGCGATTTGGGCTTTTTTCCATTTCCAGGAGGACGACAACAAAATGTACCAACAGGTCCCTACAACGCAGAATCATTCCGTCGAGTATTCCACCTTTTAGCATTATTAGCTTTCCGGATATTCCAAATATATGTGACGTACATTTGTCATTCTTTAATTAAGGATTGTGTGGGTGCAAAAAAATAAGAGCAGCTGGTGATTTCCGAGGCAAGGCTTCGTTTATCATGGCGGACAATGCACACTTTTGGAAAATAGGCAATAAGACTGTTTAAACCCTTGAAGTAATTTTTAAACATAATAATCCTCATAGTTTCTTTTGCAGAGGTAGACAAGCTTCTCGAACACAACTGAATTCTACACACAGTGGTATTTTGCCATAGGTGTTTGCCGCTTACCACTCCTCATATTCGTGTACCAGTTCTAGTTCTGCCCCCTCTATTTCAGATGCCAGGCGGTCAATTGAAAGCTGAAACGTCGCTAGTCCTTTTGGTACTCAAGTACGGAAAACGTCGCTAACAGACAGGGAGAGGCGAAATCTGGCAGCTTTAGATGTGCAGTCATGGGTTACGTCGATGAAGTCCATAGAGACATGCGCCTACAGCTCAGTCGAAATCTGGAATGGGGATAGAAACCTTTCTGGCTCCTGCGAAATGGCCTTTGAAGCCAACATCTGTGACATGTGTTTACATGCATGCATCCGTATTTACGAATGACTTTCCAATAAAACTTGCACGTCTAACCCAAATACGTTTTGGCCACCTCCACATGCCCCGATGGAGATAAGGCAATGGAGGTAATAGTGCAATAACCAATGAAAAAAAGCTGAGAAATTAGGGACACAAATATGCCAAAACTCTTGCCATCGGATAAACAGTGCAAATGATTTTCAAGTCAATGCATTCCTCCCCAATCGAGCAATAAGGGATTTGGGGTAAGCTGCTTAGCATCAGCAGCGACTGGAGCAAGACGGCTCATGAATCATAAGGGACAGCGGGACCAGGTTAAGGATATTGTGGCTGGGCTGCAAGAAAGTTTTATTCAAACCCAGTTTTGTGAGTTCGATTTACTTGCTTTGAAGAAACAAATTAGCCACGAAGTCTTCGAGTTGCTGGCAACAAAGAAAGCTAAGCAGGACCTCTAACAACAGCTCATTGAAGCTGAAGCCCCTCCTGCGTTATTGGAACAAAACCGAGATGCTTCTTTACAGGCACTAGCAGGAACGCGGCGCAATTTTGATATGGAGGGGGTCCACTTGGCACTACAAAAATACAAAACACACCCCTCATCAGGAGGCGGAGTTATTGAGGTTCAGATGCGTAGTAAAGACTACGAGGCTCTCCAGAGGAAGATCTAAAAGCGACACTCCGCACCCTCCTTGGCCCCTCACATACCCTTGTTTGTAATTTTACCTAGTGTCTGTAAAGGCGGATAACGCGGGGAAAGCCCTCAGCGCAATACGCTAGGCATCCATCTACCCTTAACAGTTTTAGGGGGATATTTATCCTTCGTTGATCACAGGAGAATTTCAGAAGGTAGCGTGCTTACAGAGCATCACTTATCGGCATACTATATGATGGGGCGGCCACTGCTGGAATTCCCTTCCAGACACCTGGGATAAACCATTTATCCACATAAACATGAATTCTGCTTCTCTAGCGCATGTACTCACCATGCCCTGTCCGCAAACGTACAGAAAACAGCGCAGTTCCGAAGCACAAACGTTGACTAGAGGCAGCCCAACACGTCTTTACGTCCCTTGCCTGAGCTAAGCCTTAAAGGCAGGCAGCTCGCAGACTACGCGGGGCTCTTTCTGCTGCAAAGCCAGCTTCCCCAACTCCATGCTGTATTTATATTGCTATGTTGCTGCCTTGTCTAGACAGCAAGTGAAAGTACCTGTTTGTTTCTAGTGCGCAAGGGCAAAGTCGCATGCCCGCTAGCACCCCGTCTATCTAGGTTGCTGAAAAATACAATGTTTATACAGGATTGGGGCTGGAAGCAAAATATGCCTTCCATAATCGCCCGTCTTCCCTGTGGCCACAAAACCTCCAGGTGTATGCACAGTCCAGCTAGCGCCGCAAACCATGCCTCTGCTTTTTTTGCTCTTGCTATCTTAGAAATTATTCCTTCCTCTCTCATGCAGATGTCCCAGGATAGCCGAATGCCACAGCCTCCTCTTCAAACGCATAAGAAATTGCGGCTCCCGATGCGCCTGAAGGGGGAGGCGCCTCAAGGGCGTCTGTTGGCTTTGAGCGTTCCTCGTGTGTTTCAGCTGCTGGGTGCGACGGGACTGCATGCGCGTCTTCTACGATTTCCCAGTCCTCAAAGAGGGGTGAAATATTGGCTGGCGAAGCCGCAGTGGCCTCGATGAGATCAGCAATATTATTATTATTCTTCTGCTGCGGCTGCTGCATGTCTGCTGCCTCATCATGGTAGCCCGTAGGGCCCCCCCGCAAGAGGGCCCCCAGGGAAACCGCAAATCTAGAAAACACCCCGGTGCCGCTCTGCGACCCCCGCTCAAACTCCTCAGGTGTCCATCCAAGACGGGCAAGTGCTTGCTCGTGTTGTGCCTGGCTGATTGCACGTTTCCTTCGAAACTCTTCTAACAACTTTCGCTCGTCTGTCTGCACAACCCCATCAGCAAACACCCCAGCTAAAAAGGCGTCGTAGCTATGAAGTGCAATTCGAGCGGCCTGCGCCCTCGAGCGGTTCACCAGCAGAGTCGTCAGCCCCTGCACTACCGGGAACCCCAAATTTTCGGGTTCTCGGAGAACAAAAGCCGCAAATTCCTTCACATCAAGGGAGAAAACTGTCGCTTCTGTCGTGCAGATCGCCGTGTAAGGAGCCGTTAGCACTTCATCCCCAGGTCGGCCTTCGCTGCTTTCTGCTTCGCCCTTTGCTGCGGCTTTCATACGCTGAAATAATTGCTGCTGCTGCTTCTCTTGGTCTCCCACTTGAACCGCTACCTCTTTGCCTTCCGCCGCGTCCGTTTGTGCTGCGGCGTCTGCTGCTGCTGCTGCTGCTGCTGCTGCAGTGGATGCAGCTGCTGCAGTCGCAGCAGCTGCAGCCGAGTCGCCCTGCTGGGATTCTTGTGCGCCAGGAGGCACCACCACTCCGACCCCAGCAGCAGGCGAGGCCTTAAGGGGTGTTTCTGCCGTTTGCTGCTGCTCGGGTGTACGTACAGCTTCGTTGGAGAGGGCAGTGGTTGCTGCTGTGCGCACTGCAGCAGCAGCAGTTGCTGCTGCCTCAGCCGCAGCAAGAACAAGACTGTTGCTCGCGTTTATTCCTCCTGGAGAATCCCGCAGGCCATTTACTGCAGCAACATCGGCAGCTACGCCTGCGCTAACCCCTTCAACTGCTCCGTTTAACAAATCTAACAAACCCTTCTGCTGCTGCTGCTGCTGCTGCTGCTCTCCCACATCAGCAGCAGGTGCTGCAACAGCCGAGGGAACGGGGTGTGCGTCTATTGCGGCGCTGTTGTTGCTGGCTGGCTGGTCTTTGCATGCGTTTTGCCGGGGCTGTTGCTGCTGGTGCAGCTCAAGAGATTTTTCCTCTGCTTTTCCTTTTTGCCGGATTTGCTGCTGGTGTTGGTGTTGATGGTCAGGAGATTCGTCGGCATGACTGTCGAGTGTCTCGGGAGGTGTTGGTGCGGCTTGCGCGTTTCTCTTAGCTGCATGTTTCCTTAGGGCCGCAACACAAGAGAAAAACGGCTCTACCCCAATAACTGCTCCTGTCTCTCCGCCTCTGTACGTCTCCACTGTCTCTCCACCTTGAGATATTTCGACCGTGCCCCGCACCACAAAGCACAGACTCTCGCAGCTGCTGCCCTCCTGCTGCAGCAGAAAGCCTTGTGGCAAGGTCCGCCACGTGCCCTGCCTGAGGAGGCGGCGGAATTGCCTGGGGCTCATCCCGGCGGGAAGAAAGTATTGTTGGAAAATATCAAATTCGTTGGAGCTAAAGGCGACTTCCCGGTGCTCTGTATATACACGCCAGAGCATCACCGTGTTCAAAACCAAAAACACAACATTCCATAAAGCAGCATCGGCAAGGCGAGGTCGTCGAGACCAATTATAAGAAAAATAACACAAACCAGCCAGCAAATTAAACGTCCGCAGCAACCGCATGTCCGCCATGAGCGTTGCGGTGAGAGAGAGAAGTGACCCCAGGGTCACCACAACATTTCCGTTCTTATAAAGCCACTCGGAAATAGATGCACAGTAAGGAGACAGCAAAGTCTGCAGCCTGCCATACGTCACATCCGCACGCAAACGCAAAAATCTCATTGAGCGGGAGGCACGGGGAACAGCCGCACGGGGGCCCCCCCGGCCAACTGCAGCCCGTTGAGGCTCTGGCGGCACTGCAGCAGCAGGCTTCAAAGAAACGTGCTCTTGCTGCTCCGCTTGCTGCTCTCCTCCTCCTTCTGTTGTTGTTGCTGCTGCTGCTGCTGCTGCAGGAGCTGCGGAGTCTGCTGGGGCGCTGCTGCCGTCCTCTTGTCTCCTGGCTTCGCCCTTACGAGCCTCAAGGATGTCTGCTTTAGCTGTATCGACAGCAGCAGCAGCAGCAGAAGCAACCGCAGAAACAGCAGCAGAAGGGCAAGGAAACGCTTTGTCGGGCGTTGAAAGCTCCCGCTCCTGCTCCTCCTGTTTTGCTGCTGTCACCGCTGCCTCGTCCCCCTCAGGGACATTCGCATGTAGCTCGGCTGGGGCTTGCTGTGGCAGCACATGCCTGTCGGCGACATCCTGCTGCTGCTGCTGCTGCTGTTGTTGCACCTGTTGCACCTGCTGCACCTGCTGCTGCTGCTGCTGCTGCTGCTGTTTCGGCACCTGCTGCAGCTGCTGCAGAGCCTGTTGTTGCAACTGGTGCTGCTGGCGGCAGCGGACGTTCTGCCGGGGGCCCCCTGCCCATGAGGCCCTGCTGAGGGGCCTCCACGACTTGAGAAGAACCCGAGGGGGAAGGGGAGGCCTCTGCTGTCCGCCTCTTGCGCCAGTTGCTGCTACTGCTGCTGCTGCTGCAGTGCGGCTGCCTGTCCTACGCCGGGGCTGCCCGGTTCGGCGCAGCAGCGCCTTCAGCAGCCGTTTGATTGCGACGTTAAATAAAACTGGAAATTGGAAATTAATTGCGCCCCCTGATGAAACCTCTGGCAATTTCGACGAACCCAAAAAACCTCCAGCAGAGCCCCCGCGCCTTCGCCGCCCTGCCGTTGGAGGAATTGCTGCAACTTCATGCTGCACTCCTGCTTCTGCTGCTGCTGCTCCTGCTGCCTCTGCTGCTGCTGCTGCTGCTGGTGTATCCGCAGCCCCTTTGTTGTCGGATGTTGAGGGTTGCGTTGCAGCGGGCAGGCTGCTCCCTTCTGCTGCCGGTGCTGCAGGCTGCTGCGTTGGCACTTGGCAGTTGGCCCTCACAGTAGCAGGCGCGGCGGCCGCTCGTCCCCTCGAAGCCCCGCGAGCGAGAAGAGCGATCGCCGCGGCAGTTGAATTTTCAGGGGCAGCTGCTGCTGTTGAGCCTTGGGGGAGCAGAGCGCCCAGCCAGGCTGCTGTGGCCTTAAAACAAAATCGAGCTGCGCGACCTCGTCTCCGACCCGTCACCAGGCAAGCGCTCTTCTGCTGCCTGCAGACATTCGCATCCACTGTGCTGCTGCTGCTGCTGCTGCTGCTCGGGGCTGTTGCGGTAGTGATGAACCTGCTGTGCCTCCGACGCCTTCCATAAATCTTCACAGTTTCTTCTCGGGGCCCCGACGGGAAGTCCAAGGCAATATCCGCTGGAGCTGTCGGATCCTGCTGGTCCGCATTAACGATGGCGCTGCTGCTGCTGCTGTTGCTGTCTGCGCATTTGCACGAGGTTTCTATGCAGCTCTGTTGTGGGTCATCACCCTGCGTAGGCGGCAGCTGTGGCGAATCCGCTCCAGGCAGTCTTGAAGGCAGGGAATGTTCTTTTGAGCGTGAGTCGGAATTCTCATCAGCAACTTTATGAAAATATTCCACCTGCAAGAGCTGGTGCTGCTGCTGCAGGAAACGCGTATGCAAAGACCCACCCGTAAGAAGCCAGCGCTTATGGTGCTGGTGGCAACAGGCGCCGATCTCTGCTCGAGTGGAAGCTGCAGGTACACCACGGAGCACGAGAGGTAGACCTGCTGCTGCCGTGGCGGTGTGTCTGGGGACGAGCCACACAATGCTCATTTCTGTTCCTTACATCGCCACTGGCCGTTTAAAGAGTAGCAATAAGTCCCCGGAGTCCCTCGTACTTCCGTCCTTAAGAAAAGAATAACACGCACACCACCATGAAAGCTGCAGGCAGCACACGTTGCCACGGGATTGCCAGCAAGACCACCTGTGCCTCGCGATTATCTGCCTTTAAGGAAGTGTTTTTTTCAATCGGTTTCTCGCCGAATGGTTTTTATGTGGAGGCACTTTGGGCCCCACTGAAGAATAACGAATTCACATGTATGGATGAAATGCAACTTTGACTGCCCGTCAACCTGCACGTAAGGCGCACTCAATGACCATTTTAATCCATTTCAAGAAAACAATCAGAAACGGAAAGAAAGCAATGCGAAAAAGGAAGCCATAAAGTCCGCCTGAACCGCCGACTCTATACATCTGCAGACAGCAAGCAGGGAGCACGATGGCGCTGTTTTCAGAAAGAAATTGTCATTAACTGGAACAGATTGCCTTGAAAAGAAGCCAGAAAATGAACCTCTTTTCGTCATACTTGTTAAGCTCGCATCCAGAGGAAGCTGGGTGTGGGCTGAAGACTTTCTTATTGCGTCCAGCCATACACAGCCGAGGAAAGCATGCCAAAAAAGGCACACTTTACAAAATAAACAGAATGACTCTTTTTTCTTTTATATTTAATGCGCTTGAGAATTTTCTTATGTCAGTTGAATCCTGAATGACTGGGCTTCCTTGCAAGCCATACTCACCACTAATTGAGTAGAGGCGGAATTCTTGTATTTGTTCTTCTAGCACCACGTCACTAAGTGCCAAGCCAACTCTTCCCTTTTGAATTTGATGAATTTAGAATGTTAGTTGACGAATTCGCTTTTCGACTCCGTACGGTGGAATTGAACGTGTGCATAATACCATTTGTTACAAACGCATGTTGTACTTCTATCTTTGTTTAGAGGCCACAAGAGCTAATGCAAAACAATAACTCATTAATAGTCAGTTTTTAAGGAAATTCATCTTTTCCCGGCTTTTCTTTTTGAGACCATGCCGACCTGAAGAAAGCCAAGCGGCAAAAAGATGCCGCCAAAGTGCAGCACCCTTCCACCTTTTGCATGTGTGCATTTGAACACGAAGTGCAGGGAGCATGGCCACTGTCTTTCACAAACACGAGCCTAACCATTCCACTTATAGATAACTTATCGCATTAATAAGGACAATTAAGGGTTAGAAGAAACATAAACATTCCAATATGGAACACATGCAAGCAAATGGTACATCCGATTCGCCTTATAATACGCATGCTCTCATGTGTCCTGCCGATCTGTTCGTTTTGCTTTGTCGGCGCTGTTGCTGCTGTAGTGTCATCGCTGATGATGCTGTGGTTGCTACATGTGGTGAACCACAAAAGAGTATCATTAGGGTTTCAAATATACTTTTGGCATTATGTTAAACATATTTACTTATTTTCCGATACGTGTATGTGTCTAAGACATTTATGGTTATTGGGTTTAAAGCATGAATGTGTGGGGTAAGAAAATTACAGCATTTGGGTTATTGTATTTTATGAACATTTGGCAAGGACAACTGGCTTCTATGAGGCCACTTGGCTCACCCCATACTCCACATACACCACACTATACACATCACAAAGACACGAATATAAAACCGATCCCAACAAAACACAAACCATAAACCCTTTGGTTGAACCTTCAAAGCATTCCAAGACACCCAACATCGCTAGGGTGGTGCAGAGGTCCCTCAAAATCTAAGCTCCACCTGCCGCGAGAGGGCCGCTCTGCAGCAGCCCTGGCCCCTTTGGGTATCAGCCTGACCCTGGGCCAATTTCGGCAAACACCTTGGGCTTCCTGTAGGGCATAAAGATTGGCATCACCCTCTACAAAGCTCTGGCGTTTTTTTAATGCGGAAACTTCTTACTCTCCTGCAATCCTCTCTGCAGCCACACTAATCCCTAGCCAACACTTTCCAGACACCAGGAGCACTAACTAAATGCTCCACTGTCACGGCAGATGCCAGAGACCCTGCTGGCAGGTAGCCGTATGCACTCGAAAGCCTAAACCGGAAACGAGTAATATAACACCCAACTCCTGCCTTCTGCATGACTAATGTAGTAATATATTATGGCCAGAGGCCACAATTTATTTAAATCCGCCACTGGAAATTATCTTAAAAGCTCGAGTTTCATGTCTACAGATCTCTCCATTGATCTCCCTTCTTGCCACAGCTCAGCCTGAGTAAGCTGAGTAAGCTGAGGGTTTTGCTGGATTTCTCATTTGGCCCCACCAAAGCACCCTACAGCTAGCTCTAGCTAGCTCGTGCCAATCTTTTTATTTGTGTTTAATGTGTGTAAATTAGTGCAGATGGAGATATCAATAAAGAGGAGCTGCTTAGCAACAACACCCAGTTTAGAATGGTTACTGCACACAAACTGCATATTGTACTGCCGCGGCTCTACACAACAATCTGTTCCCAAGCAGCTTTCTCTCTTATTTCAAAACTCGAATTGAATAGTTAAATGCTGAAAAAATAAAATGTTGGAAGCCGTCGTAATTTTATGGGGGCTTCTTGTTTGTTTAGGGCTGGATTAGCAGTCGGTATGGTTTAGGGGTGCTTCGGTTGCGCGCAGAGCGCCAGCGAAGTTTCTTTACCCTCTTCCTCCTGAAGAGTTTACAGTACCAAATCCAAATCGCCAAGGCCAGGGGATTTAATGTGCCCGTAGCAGCGGCGGTCTTTGGGGTCACTGCCTCTACTCGCGGCATCTGCTCGGTTTCATCGCATGAAGTTCTCAGCGCTTGAGGGAAACTGGCGGGAAACTAATTGCAGTTGTGCGTTTGGTGGATTTAGGAATTTTTATTTTTTTTGTTTTCTCCTTGTTGAGAGATAGAGAGCTTCGTCTTTCCCGTCTAACCCTTTGTGGTGTATGTGCACAAAGTTGAACCGAGTCTGCAGCGGGAAAGGGCAATGACTCCACTCTCTTTATAGCCGTCTTTTTGTTTTATCAGGTGGCTGCCAGTTGTACTACATGCAGGGGGACTGGCTGCGAGGCAAGCCTTTTTCCTCGTCTTCCGGCCAAGTTGCTGCCCAGACACTGCAAAAGGTTGAACAGGCTTTTACTCTCTTTTTCCTCCAACACCCGAACGCACACAGCTTAGCAGCAGGCGAAAATGCTTGAGGAGCAGCGCCAGCAGACCGCTGGTGCTCCAGCGGGCTCACCCAACCTTCCCCGCAGCCAGTCTCATAGTGGCCAAGAGGACACGAATGAGGGTGGGGTCACCTGCCCCTCCCATTGTGGGTGTACCCCCACATGCGATAGTGGCTTCCGTTTGATGGAAGGCCCCCCTGCGTTTTTTCTGTCGTCAAATCCGTCGGCGCAGCAGCTAGAGGCTTTTAAGGCCTTTGCAGCGAGCGCCATGAAAATTAGACAAGAGATAATGGGAGATGAGGCAGAAGTAGAAAAATACAGAGAGTCGCAAAAGGCGTCTGTTTCTCCTAATCGAACAAAATCCTTGCTCAACCGCAGGATGGGACGGACTGAAAGATCCGCAAAAACAGCAGCAGCAGATGAAGCTGCAGGTGCGGTTTCTGATGAAGCAGCACAGGCTGCAGAAGCAGCAGATGCTGCCTCCCCACCATCACTCCCAGTAAGAGACGCATACCCTGAGGTGCCGGAGTTGGCTGGCAGCGGCCGCCTGCTGCGGTACCTCGTGGGTTTTGACTTCGACGTCTCAGCCGCAAGTGAAGCTTATCGCCGCCATGTGAAATGGAGAAAAGAAGTCGGATTAGACGCCAAGAGGAGAAGAGCAGTGGTGGTAAATTAAATTGAATAAACAAACGTTTTTTTTCTTTTCTCGTGTGATCTTTTTTGTTTTTTCTTACGTTCTGTTTGATTTGCATTTAATGATGTTTTTGAACCTTTTTGTATTTTTGGTTTTTTGCAGGAATCCTTGTTGTTTCCGATGCGGCCTGAGGCTGCCCCTCGGCATGCTGAGGTGACCCGGTATTTTCCCACAAATCCAGCACTGCGCCAGGACGTTGGGCCTTTGCCCAGCAAGGGTAGCTGCGCTGCTGCTGCAGCAGCAACAGCAGCAGCAAGTGCAACTGGGGATGGCGACAGTTTGTTGCGGGCTATGACAGACGAGGCACTTAACGCGGTGCTCCTCGACAAACATGGTAATATTATATCTATCGAACGGCCTGGTAAGAATGAAGCTTTAAACCTATGGAGTGTATGTACAGCTGGGTGTGCAGCTAGTACCTGTTTAGGGTGCAGTTACCACCCCTGCCCTTCTTCCTCTGCCTTCCAATTTCATTTCTTTTTTTCACTGGTGGTTTCTTCGCCCGAGAGAGAGAGGCTGTTTCTCTGCATGGGCAGGCTTACGGCTTTAGTGGCAGTAATACTTCAGCTGGGACCGTCTGTTGTGTTTTTCGTGTTTGTTTGAATTCGTTGTTCCTTTTGGTTTGGCCTGAGAAAATGTGGGGCTGCATTCCTCACAGCGCATGCATTGCAGCAGCAATTAATAGTTTCATTAGATCTATTGTTTGTTGGGAGGCTGAGGGTTTGTTAATTGGGTGAGGTGTTTTTCTATGCACAGGCCAGCTAGATGTGAACGGGCTTTTTGCGGCTGTCTCCGAAGCGGAGTTTCTGCGGTGGCACACTTATATCCTGGAGTTTCGCTGCATGCTGCTTGACGTGTGGGCCTGAAATTTCCCTCAGAGTTTGCTTTGAAAGCGAGGGTCCTGGGTTCGATTCCCACCACCTGGATAAAAGCTTAAAACGTATTTTTGTATTTTTTGTATTTCTGCATTCAGATTGTCTCGGAAGTTAAACAGGATGGTCCGCATGACTTCTATTATCGATCTGCAAGGGCTGTCTGCTCGGATTCTCAATCGACGAGCACTCAAGTAGGACATGAAATGGGATGCATGCACCTGGATGTGGTGTCTTTGTGGTCCTTGAGGGTCATCTTTGAAAATTTGAACGTTTGTCTTTGCCACTTTTGATTTGTTTCTGGTTTTTTGTTTTCTGTTTTTATTTCAGTTTGCTAAAGAGGACGATCAGCGCGGCAAGTGAAAATTATCCGGAATCGATCGGCGCGATGTTCTTCATAAATACACCGAGGACTTTCTCTACTCTTTGGTCGGTCATGCGCGGGTGGCTGCGAGAGAGAACCATCAACAAAATCACTCTCTTGGGTAAGCTTTTAATTTCACTCTATCTTTGTAATTTCATAATTATTTTGCCGTTGTTATACTTCTTTTATTGTGGTATTTTAAGCATCATTTGTCTGTTTTTGTATTTTCTCTGCCGCCTTCTGGCCAACAGGAAGCGATACGGAAACCATTCTTGTGAAGCACATCGGGGGCTACGCGCTGCCGCCTTCTCTTGGGGGCAGCTGCACTTCCGAGTTGGGTGACGTTCCTCGACGGGAGGAGGACAGGTGCTTTTCTGTCTTTAATATTTTCCATAAAAATAGCATTAAAACTTTGGCAGCATACACGGTTTAATAGATATATATTTCAGGTGTCTCTGCATGTGCTCTTTGTTGTTTGAAACAGAGAAATTGATCTTGGGCCGGGAAGTATGGTTCTCACCGTGGGGGCTCGCAAATGCAACCAAGCTGTGGAACTTGTACGGCCATGCATTTTATAATATTTATTTCATTAATTAAGTAGTTTTTGACATTTGTTTGTTTAAAAAATCAATAGGAAGTCGATGCAGTACCGAAATTCATTTCAGCCATACCCGCCTCGTGTTGTTTTCTGCTCTTTAGCTGCAAGTGTTGCTGTAGCAACTCATGAGTACAAAAACTCCAATGAAAGCTTTGTTAAATTGTCTCTATTCTCTTTGCCACTTCTGGCTGTTTCAGGTTCCCAAGAAATCAGTGGCTCAGTGGATTTGGGTTGCTGAGGACTTCGACGTGGGATTCAGTGCTATTTGGAGGAACCAGGTGAGTTTATGAAAAGATATTTATAAATAATTTACTTCATGATGCTTATTTTTGCAGAAATAATGGTTTGTTATTCATGTTTCATTCTTTGCACTTGCTTGGCTGCAGTCTGGCCTTGAGAAAGTTATCGAGGAACATCGCAAGTATCCCGCCCGCAAGTAAGCTCAAAACCTTTATTAGTATTATTAACATAGAGTATGTTGCATTTATTACACAAAATGTCTACTAGTTCATACGCAGTTTCATGTTTACTAAATATACGCACTGGGGTGTACGTACACTGCAGGCGAGTGAGCGGCGTCTTCAGCGCAGAACAAGACGGCAGTTTAATTCTTGCATTTGACAACACCTGGGGCCTGATCTCCGCTCGGCGTGTCCGCTACAAAGTACGTAAGAACGTTACTGGCTAGCTAAGCTCCGTCCATAAAAGCCCTAAATACTAAATAAATTATTTAATTCAATTATAATTTATATTTATGACTTTAATATCAGAGGTAATGGAAACATTGCATCTGCTGTCCAGTGGTGGCACCTTGTTTGTTGCTTTTGTTTTGATTGCTGCAGATAGAAATAATGCCGGCCCTTACAGCAGGAGTGCCTGCACGTAACCGAGCAGCTTCATCGAGCTTGCTGTGACATCCCCATAAATTCATAAATGTACGTATATTTATGTATATTTATATATATTTATATTTATGTATATTTATGTAGAGGCGTTTTTATTTTTGTCTGAAAAACCGACTTTGCTGCGCTTGCCCAACCTTTAGGTGTCCGCACTGCCGCAAACGTAAACTTATCCACATATCCACGTACAAGCAAACATCGGTGCAATAATCCCTGCATATATATATATATATAGTTATCGCTGTCCGCACAGTTTCCTTTTCGTAGTATTGCATAGATATGGAACATCAGGCATCCGCTTATACGAGGAGGCTGAAAGAACTTGTGGATTTTGCGCGCCTTTTGGCGTTTGGCATTTCGCAGCCGCACCTCCGCAGACACTGCAATTATTGGGGGCTGGTGGAGGCACATCCCTTCGTTTTATTGCATGCAGCATATGGCTCTCTGCATGATGTGCTGGCGGCTTTTCTCACTTTGATTCCGCATTTTAACATTCTACTGCTGACACTTCTTGGCTCTTTTCTGTTGCCTGCGAGCTCTACGAGTTTCGTTGAATTGCTGCTAGGCGCTCAAGTACCTTCTTGTGTTTCGATCAATAGGCATTTTCGTGCATGCAGAGACATTTCTATCTCTGTTTTCAGTGGCCTATAAACGTTCTTGTAGTAGGCTGTATGTACACTCCAGAATCTCCTCTTGAGCCAATTGTAGTGCAGCTCCATTAACGAGGATAAAACAGAATTAATCTGTGTTTATTACTTGTCATTTTCCTCTTCTTTTAAGCATCCACTAGTGTTTAGTAAGACCGTCTTATTGTTTCAATGCTAGCAAATTTAAAAACAAATTAAATTTCTGTTACAAAAAAAATTGCCGCACTCGGCAGGAGAGATACCGCAAGACTCTGAAACCCGAATTAAACCAACAAAGCAGAAATTCCACAATTTCCTGTTTGCTACATTAAAGGCTCATACACCGTAAGACGAACGTTTTAATACAAAATACGTCATTATGAATATTGCGCTGTATCTCATTTATTTCGTGTTGTCATGCGGCTGCTGGAAAATTTAATTTCCGCCACAAACTGCATTGCGATTTCTTTCTCGGTGAAGAAGATGAACGTTCTGGCCTTTTTCGATTTCACTCGTCGCAGTTTGAGAAACGAATTTGAACATTCTGTTTGTTTATTATCCCTCTTCTCTTTCTCTTTGGGATTATAAATGCCTTCTGCACCTCCAGGGTTTTGATAAGTTTGCTCTTGAAAATATATTATTATTGTTGAGCTAAGCGTGTTTTTGATCATGGGGTGCGAGTGGCTGCTGCCCCCCCCCATGGCGACTTCTCCTGTTTGTACTTTGGTGGTAGTCGTTAGCAAGAGAACAAATAGATTTATTTTTGTTGCCTTCTATGGATTTCACACACTGGAAAACGTCGCTGCAAAAGCGATGAAATGCCGGTCCTGTTTGTCTCCGTTTCTCAGTCAGCCATATCCGGCGGCATCCGCGAGCTCTTCCCTGAGATCCACTGGTTTCCTCTTCTTCGCATTCTTGCTGCTTCTTTTGCCTGGCATATGCTTCCTGTATTCTTCTGCCTTGCTCCTGCGCCCCACTCGTGTAAGTTTCAAACATGTACCGCAAGAACTCTATTCTCTCAGGATGAACTTTTTCCAATTCTAGCTCATGTCTAGACAGCTGCATCAGCCGCGCTTGCTCCTGCTGTGTCTCCTCCTCGCTCATTTCCGGCCTTGCGGGGAAGAGGGTTAAAATGTCTTTGATGTTTTGCGGTAATTCTGCTGCCGCACGCTGCAAAGCCAACACCTCTGGCCACGGATCGGAGGGTCTCCTTGCCTCCAGTTCTTGCTGGGCGCCATTGTACGCTAACTGCGCCAACTTAACAAAGTCTAATCGCGATTGAATTGCCGCTATGTACGCCTTGGTGTGTTCAACTTCCTTAAGAAAGCAACGGGTGAAAACCGTGCCAGAGTTCTCTTGATGGGCCAACCATTCTCCGTAGGCCACGGCTGCTTCTCTCTCAATTTCACAAACGTCACGGCTAAGTTTCAAAGAGTTTTGAATATGCTCCAGATGGTGTAGAGCGCAGCACGCTGCAATACCAGGGAAGAGTGGAACGGCTGATCCCAGCCCATTGGCGTTAATGCAGAGCTCAAGAGATTGCGGAGCTTCTTTCTCCCGAATTTCTATATTTTCACAAGCGGCAAGGTACAAGTTTGTCCACATGGCGTACGTCGGGTCTGCCAGGAATCGGGTTCTGAGGTAGGTGGTAGAAGTGGGTTTCTTTGGCAGCAAACCGTACAGTTTGACAGGAATTGATGAATTCTGTGTGCTGTTGTAAGTCTTTTCGGGAACAGTATGAAGTAAGCATTTGCTCTGGACGTCCTGCATCCGACGTGGAATGCAGCTTCCACTATTAGTACACCCGCATGGCTCTGTCATTCTTCGTGGCATGTTAGAGTTTCTTGCCTTCAGCGCGACGCTTTCCGCAGAACACAAGCAGCAATTACATTAATTAACTAATATTTTTGAATTCCAGCAAAAAACACCACAGATATGCGGTTGTTAATGGCGGATTGGGGTGTGGTCACATGCAAGTGACCCGCAGACAGCAACTCGTTTCTTGATCGCAGACCAGCCGATTGGACAGGAAGACAAGAAAAAAAACAAATAAATTCTTGCAAAAACTACAAAAAGGATTAAAATAAAAAAAGTTAAAAGAGAAAAACATTTTGCGGCAGTTGAGAGCCAAGATGCGCGTCCTGTGTCGGTCTTGTCGGCGGTCCTCGTGGCTCCAAACGGTTACCAAATTCGCCATTAGTGGCATGAGGAGAAATGTGCGTTCAACCCTCCAACCACCACCAGAGAATGCATTTAACTACATGCATAGCAAATAGTAATATAATAAAAACATATTGACAAAAAATTGACAAGTTAAAACGGGAGCAATTTAAAAGAATTTGCTTTCTCCAACTTGCTCATCCACAGTGCACACTGGTCTCTCCCCTGTATGCATACAATACGACAGATGCTGCATGGCATCCCAGCAGCACTTCAAGTAAAATAACTTTATATTTTCTTGCAAATAATTTGCATTGTACATTTTATTACGTTAAGGATTTTCATCCTTCCCTCCTCATTTCTACAACAAACCTCAAAGTGGCATTCGGCCCACGCACCCAATGAGCATTCGTAGCCTTTTCCCCAGAATTTAAATACGCATTGTTTATAACTATAATTTCTTTCTTTTTATTAAATATATTAAAAACAGATGCATCTTTTTGTAGCTATTCCACGAAAGCCGCAATGAGTGTTTTTCCCACCAGGTGGAGGGCATAGCGTCTACCGAAGACGGGGAAAGTCGCCTGTTGTCTCCTCGATTCTCTTGTGTTATTACAACATGTAATCTTTAGTGTTTTTAATCATTAATTGTTTACTAAGGCAGAGCTGCTCAGTTAGTAAGGAGATGGTTCTGCGGCAACCATCCCAGAAATGCCGCCATGCAAAATACTTGCGGTCCTTTTTCCCGGTGCAACAAAACCCTAAACCCTAAACCCTAAACCCTAAACCCTAAACCC
>NPHX01000290.1:54749-124138 GCA_002271815.1 Eimeria falciformis
ACTCGATTCCCTCGACCTCTTCTCGGTGGTTTTAGGCCTAAGGGGTCTCCTGCGCTGCCCCACCAACAGGAGCCTTCTCACATTCCACCAGCAGCAGCAACAGCAGCAACAGCAACAGCAGCAACAGCAACAGCAGCCGCAGCAGCAACAGCAGCAGCCGCAGCAGATGTTGGAATTGTTGCAGCGGGATTTGCAGCTGCGGCTGGTGCGTGTTTGGGGTGTATCGAGCGCCACAGTAACTTTAAACACAGCCAGTTTGCTGCAGCAGGCAGCAGCAATTAGGACAGACAGTCCAGCAGCAGCAACAGCAGCAGCAGGAGAGCAGCAGCAGAGCGAAGAAGGAGACGGCGTTGCTGTGGTTAACATCCGGCTGTTTCGAAGAGCGCAGCAGCTGCAGCAGCAACTGCGGGAGTTGCGTGCTGCCGTTGGCCCTCTGACTTTGCTGCTCCACTCGGAGCTTGTGCAAAAAGCGGCAAAAAAGAATGTTATAAGAGAAGAAAATAAACAAATACATTCAAGTCAACATCAAACACATCACAATCAGCCAGAAGGCAGCACCTGCACACCCCAGCAGCAGCAGCAGCAGCAGCAGGATGAGACTGGTTATTTGGATGAGGAAATGCAGCAGCGTGACAGCTGGAAGCCAGCAGAACAAGACTCACAAAATGCAAATGCTGCAAATGCAGCACATGGTGCAAATGGTGCAAATGCAGGGGGAAACATAAATGGCTTTTCTTTCTTCACTGCAAACTCTGCGCTTTTCGGTAAGACTTAAAATTACAATGATGAATCTGCTTTCCATCACTCGACGCTCATCTCGCTTGCTTCCCGAACTCTCTTTTGCCAATGTTTGTTTTCCAAATTAAGCATTTTCAACGTGTACGCTACATATATATATATATATGTAGCGCTGTATGCTGTGGTGAACGTTGTTGTGTGTGTTGTGTGTACTGTGTGGTGTCTGTACAGCTCAATCTCGTTTTATGGTTGGGATGTTAGTGCCAACGGAGAACAGCGCAGAAATGGCTGCAAAGTTAAAAGCAGAAAAAGAACGAAAAGCGGCGCTGCGTGCACAGAGCCAAGGAGGAATTATCAATAAACTGCTGGGCCGCCTTGGCTCTGGTACGGGCCTTCTCTGAATGTAGTCACCATTGAGGTGTACGTACACCGCAGTAGTGCTGAGGTGTAGTAGTATGTACACCTCAGAGTAGTGCCTCCTTTCATTGTTTATTTGATATGAAGCGTCTCTTGCTGACTGCTGATGAAAATTAAACAAAACTGGATTGTGGTAGTTGTATTTGTTTTTCAACCAGCCATCGAATTCCGTACAACGGCGGCGATGAGGGGCTCCAGAGGAGATGGGTGGCGGCTGGCCATGCGTTAAAATGCATGCAGATGCATGCAAATGCATGCAGCCGTTGGGGCTGACTTTTGATAAGCCCAATGGAGAGTTTGGGAGGAAGCAATCGGTCTTCTCTTCGCGCTCTCCTCTGCCTCCGTTTTCTTCTGCATCACTTTTAACATGTACTCTGTTTTCTGAATAGCTTAAATTATTAAAATAGTTTGCTGCTTCATTTTAAGTGGTTATTGAGGGGCTTGATGGTTCGGTGTACAGACACCGCAAATAGCTTTGAGCCAATCCCTGAACGGCATTCAACCCGCACAACTAATAAAGGTTTAAAATTGTATTTTAACACAAATTTATTTTTTTGTATTGTTTTTTCTTGCATTGCTTGGGATGGGGCCTCAACAGATGCGGGAGAGAATCAAAAAAGATGTGGAAATGAATGTTGCCAACTTGTTGGCTGGAATGAAGTCGATGAAGTCAGGCCTCGCTGAAAACAGCTTGCAATAATGTTATTTTATTAATTATTATTTTATTTTGGTTTTCCATTATTTTCTAATCTTCTTCGGGATTGGTGTGTTTGCAGCAGTGCTAGCCTGCATACAAAATAATAAACTCTTCTTCGTGAGCTAGCGAAATCAGTGGCCTTCTGCTTGCACCGGACATTAACTTGAAAAGGTTTAAAATGAGAAGTTTTGAATGTTTTAGTAAAGGGTTAATAAAAGCGTCGGGTATACAGACAGCTTGTTGTTTGGGCGAGCTGTTGAAAAGGAAGCCAGATTTGAACAATTCAAGACAAAGCCCCATCGGCCCTTCATTAGTTTTTCATTTATTTGTTTAAAAACCACTAGATGTGAATGCATTTCAGTATTTTAAATGATAAATTATTCTCATTTCCGTAAACTGCCGCAAACAGGGAGTGGTCCTGCTGCCTATCGCTCAACAGACCCAGAAGGCACACATCCCCCCCCTGGCTGGCCTCTTGATTTAAATCCTTCAAGGCGAAAAGTTCTCTTTACATCTTGTCTTTTGCATTTATTGAATAGAAGGTTCGATTACACAGGGAAAACGAAACTGAGTAATCGGCGTGGCACGCAAGCCCAACCGGCGAGGGCAGCAGCTGTACATACACCTGGAATTTCCCCTGCTAATTCTTTTATTTTTTTACGGATTCTCATGAGCATTTTAAAAGGATCTTCAAAAATGGCAAGTCGCCCTTCAGCCGAGGCGGCCTGCGCCTTCGATGGGATGCTGCCCGTCTCAGACTCCGCCGCATTTTTAACGCATTTTGATTTTTCAGCGATTGATGAAATGGATCCTTCTCTAGGCAAGTCTTTGCCCCCTAGGCATTATCCCTTAAGGTCACCGAGTGACCCTGGGGGTCTTGAGGTGTTTTTATGTTTCTCAGCAGCTACTTTCTTGGTGTCCCTATTCTTTGATTTTTGCCGCTGCCTATACAAAGGAGTAGAGCCACTTTTCTTTTTGCTTCCAACACACTGCAAGTTTGTTTTTGTGTTGCGCTTTCTTGAAAAAGAACCTTTGAATTGTGAGAGATCGTGAGGAGGATGGGAACTGACCAATGGACCGCCAATGTTTATTTTGTTGTTTTTATTCTTTTGCTTACTCAGCCGACGGGCATATGATTTTGTACGAACGAGAAGTTCCCTGCGAACTTCGCATGCAGGAGGGAAGCAAAGCCCCACAGGATGTGGGAAGGCTCGAGCCAATTCGAGTCAAAATTCTCATCCTTGTCAGCACAACACAACACAGAGTTGCACTGAAGTGCAGACAGACAGCCTGCTGCTCTTTTTTCTGATTATAGTAATTGCCGCTGGCTGAGGGTTTAGGGCTTAAGGTTTAGGGTTTTAATCGAGGGGTTTTTGCTCTTTGGCGCAGGGGGAGGAGACAAAGCCCCAAGAGGTGCGGATTGAAGCGGCCAGCGAGAACGACCTGTTTTTTCATTACACTCATGTGTACATATACCCGGGGTTAAGGGCTTTGGGGGAGCGGCTCTTAGAACTGGCAGGCTTGAGCATTAAAATACAAATTATTACAGTTAAGATTATTTAACATTTGATTTGATTTAGTTGCTGTTTGTTTGTCTCTCTAGCACTTGATCTCTTCTTTTTTTATTTGTTTGTTTTGTTCTGTTAATCGCAGAGTGGATGAAAAGGCATTTCGACAGATGCAGCAAAGCCAAAAGTTGATGATTGCTTTTCCGGACTATTCCCAAGTGTTGATGCGCATGTTGAATTCTTGCATTAGAGAACCGCAGAGGTAATAGAGTGCTGTTCTGGTTGCTGATTTGTCATGGTGCATGTGTTGATTGTTTTTGCTGTTTTCTTCTGATGAAGGAAATGGGGCAGCTGCTGATCCATTTCGCACTCCAATAATGTACATAATTATATTCTTCTTTATTTGTAGGTCTTTATGGTAGACGCATACTTATGTTTTTTTGGGGGTGTATGTACAGCTTCCTTGCGGTTTTCATCATGGAAACCACAGGGAAGGGACGCCTCGATTTCATTCAGGTACAAAAGCCATCGCTGCATGCAACTAAAATAGTTAAAATTGATTGGGGCCATTAGAATTGCTAGTTAAAGTAATGAGAGATTGGATGTGCATGCATGCAGACGATGTGGGTGTTGCGGTGTATGTACAGAACATGGAGTACAAGTTCATAGAGCTTTTGTCCTGCGACTTTTTGCAAAGTTCGGAAGAAGTGATTCGTCAGCAAATGTCGTTTCGTTACAATTCACTCAAGTCACGGCTTGCCCTGATGCATGTAAGAAAACAAATAAAAAATAAACTTACATTTTTTATTCAATTTTTAACTCGTCTGAAAAAGATCTTTTCCGTGTCCGCTCTGTATTTCCCATTTGGGGCTTGCTTTCTCCTTTGCATGCATGCAATTTCGCAGGCAAGACTCCATGATATTGGCGCGCTGGTGAAGGTCAAAAGCCCGTCGCTGCTACTTCATCTGCAGAAATCTGCTGCTCAGAGCCAACAGACAAAGCGGCAAACTCGCGGCTCCTCTTTAAACCAGATAACAAAGTGATTTCAAAAGAAGCATTTAAATAATTATTTGCTTGTTACATTTTATTTAAATAAATATTTTGTGGTTTTCTCTGCTGAATTCGGGCAACAGAAATACACAGTTCAAGCAGCGTTTAACATGCATGCAATTCGGTTGTCTAGGAGCTGGAATTGAAAGAAGCGCAAATCGCGCTTTTGCTTCTTATGTGTTGTGTTATGTGAGCATACTTGTTAGATAAACGTATTTGTCTGTATGTAATCACATTGATTACATACATATACTTGTAATAAATATATATGTGTTATGTGAACATACTTGTTATATAAACATACCCTCGGAGCTGCCGGCCTTTGCTGGTAAGGTTTCATCCCACCGATGGATTTTCTTTGTAAGGCATTGTGTTACAGCAAAGTTCATTGCATTAATGAATAATTAAAAGAAAACTAATTAATAATTAACCCTATTTATTGTACTAATAAACAATTTAAAGAATGCTAATAAATCATTAAAGGCATGCATCGCATTAATTAATAATAAAAAAGAAGTTTGAAACGCGTAAGCGGCTACGCGTAGCTTGTCGGTCAGTCCGAGTATTTTCGAGGAAAAGCAAGAGGCATCGCCGTTTCTCATAAAAGAAGTTATTGGGAACATTTGTGTTGTTTGAAATGTTGCAGTTGGTTGGTTATTTGTCTGTTTGTGTTACTGCATGAAAAAATCTGCTTCTTTTTCGAGTCTCTTGGCAGATGTCTTTGCATCTTGAAAGAGCAGATCTGCTTGCTGCACATGTCGCAATTCAATGAGAGGTTTGTTTAAATCTGTATTCTCGTTGCATTCAGCGTCTGCTATGTCAGCACTTGCCAACAGAGCAGCAGGGGTCAAAAGGTTCACCACGTAGCGCAGTGAGGTTCGAACCCCCACGGACGCCAGCAGCTCAGCTGCTTCAGGGGAAAGCGAAATTTCTTCTGCTTGACACCGAATTTCTAGCACCTAAAACAACAAATAAAACAAAGAAAACCGCTCTTATTTAAAAAGAGAGTGCGCGCTTCTTTGAATAGAACGGCTGGCAGAAGAAAGGATCAAATGGTTCACTAATTGCCAAAATATGTTCGGGTGTATGTACAGTATCACAAGGAAGCAGAGGCAGTGCAAGCTGCTGTGTGTCGAGTCCGCATGTTCCGATAGCTGGAGTATTATTGAGTAGTATTATTGATGATTATGAAGTATTATTGATTATTATTATTTATTGTTATTTATTATTATTGCTTGATGTAGAGGGATAAGGAATATTGTTTGTATATTTTTCGGACTTGTTTGATTTCTTCTTTGGCGTATTTTTGAGTTCTGACGATAAGCAATCGGTCAAGCAGGTCCACTGGTACGCCATGGGAGCTGAGAATATCTGTGCCTCGAATTGTACAGACACCCCGATTAGTAGCCACCACAACGACGGGCGAAAGAGGGCTTTCAAGGGCTCTGTTCAAATAGGTAAAACACTCCACGTCCAGCATGTGCACCTGCAAACAATTAATAAAACAAAATCTTTGCATTTTAGCTAATTTTTCTTTATACAGATGAGCCAGCAGGCTTCATTAAAATAACTGGGATAAACCCTAAACCCTAATGTTATTTTTAGGCAGCAGCTCTCTGCCTGTATTTGCTAAGTCTATTTATTGAATAGAAAAAGAGAGTCGGACAAGGACTAATAGCAACAAACATGTTATTTGTTAGATGATAGTTCATTTAGTAAATGAGTTATGAGAGGGCCTATGGACCTCATCAATGAAGAGGACACCGGGCACAAGTTCTGCTACTCCCTGGTCAAGGTATTTGTTAACAACTTTGTTAATTTCTTGTCTGAGCTTGTCAGTTATTTCCGTCTTCCTTGGCTTTGCAAACTGGCCGAGCAGGGAGGCCAGGGGCGCGCCGCCACTTGGCTTGGCGTTTGCAGCATCCAAATCGTGGAGCGTCACATCCTGCCAATCCATCAAGCAAAGTGCAGTGTACATACACTCTACCTCAATCCTCCTTTGCCCTAGAAAGTACAATACTAGATTGAATGTTTTAAGACTGCACTAACTCCAACAGTTCATTGATGGTGAAAATCGGTTTTTTTAAATGAAAAGTGGAAACGTTGCATGCGGGATGGGACGGGATTTCGGGTGTACGCACACCTGAACCACCTCTTTCTTCTTGTGAACATCTCCTTTTGGAACTGGCACATATTTGTCGGCCTCAAGATCAAACTGTCCAGCAAACTCTTCGCTGCGGCCAACACGCCGCACTTGCCCAGATGCAGCCTCCACATAAATGATATCGCCAACAGCCACTTTCTCCTTCCGTAACCCTGAGTGTATATACACCGGAAATCTGCATGTCTTTTCATTTGGGAGCCCCAGTTCCCTGAAAAGAGAGCAAGGATCTGGAAGAAAGAGAGTCGTTTGTTTATTAAAACTGTTATTTATTTGTTTAGTAGCATCCCTATCTGAACAGTTACTTTTGGACATATTTCCCCTGATTTGCAGCTTTTGTTTTCTTTGTGGTAAGCATCATTTAGTAATTAAAGAATGTAGTGTCGGCGGTACAAACCAACAGACCCTCATTAATTGAAGAATGAAGACGAAGTGTCTTTGAGCCTTTGCATGTCTTTAGTGTTAACCGGACAGGCGGGCAGGGAACGTCGTTATTTGATTCTTTTTTGTCTGCGGAATTTTCAGTAGCCAGCAATCCGTCGCTGGGCTCGTCTGTCTGTACAGACACCCCAGAGACACTTTTTGCAGCAGGTGAATAATACAACCTCTCTGATATTTAAATAACCGAATAATACTAAAAGAAAAATTACAACAGAATAAATAAATATAAATAAATAATCCTAAATGATCAATTATCAAAGAATACTAATTTATTAAAGCTGCAAAATAATTTCTACCTACCATGCTGACGACTTGCCCCTCAAACACTTCTTTAACTTCTTTTATTTTAATGCCAATCGCACGGCGAAAATTCTCCATTAAAACTTCCGTCTTTTTCACCTCGCTTGAATAAACCTAAACAGACACTTATTTATTTCTTTATTTGTTTGTTTATTTAGTTATTTATTCGTGGAAGTAATGCGTATCGAAATCACTCAATAGCTAGGCCTAATAAATACTTATATATACATGTATATAAGCAACATGTATATATATAATATACGCAACGTACATTTAAAGAAGTATATATATACATATATATATATATATATATATATATATAATGTATAGATATGCACTTGAGTAATTTTTTGAGGTTCTATGTTTTGTATTTGTGTGTTTGTTTAACCTCGCTGGCCACCATGGGGCAGAAAGGAACTTTCGTCCCAAGCTCTTGTGCAATTGCCATGGCAATTGCCGTTTTACCGGTTCCTGGGGGTCCTGCATGCAAATAATAAAATAATAAAATAATAAAATGATAAGTTATTATTACTACAGAATGAAAACAGATTTGTTGTAGTTTCTCCTGGAATGGCACAAACTCTTTCCTCGTCCCTTTTCGCTTTCAAAGTTATTTTTTTGTTTTATTGTTGATTACTTTAAACTAAAGTTGAATTAGGTGTTAGCACAAGACAACTCTTTTAGTGTTACCTGCAAGTAGCAAAGCCTTCCCCGCCATCCGTTTGTTTCTTATTAATTCCACAATTAAACCAGCAGCCTCTCTGGCCTCGTGCTGCCCCACCTAAGCAAAAGATGATAAAACTTTTTAAGGCAAAAGAATAACTGGAGGCCTCATTGCCCACAAAACAAATGACCGTCGAGTGGCACGGGAAAGGTCTGCTTGCTTTTCCTTGGGGTGTCTGTACACTGTAGATGGAAGGCTCCTCAGACACCCCAAACGGTGTACGTACACTGGGAAAATAAAAACGGTATTTTTGGGGTTTGTTGTGCTTCTTCTCACCATTCCCATGTGCGTGTCTTTGACAGATCCATCGGGAAGAAGGCCGAGGCCCTTGATGTGGCTGTGAGACGCCACGCGCTGTGCATGCTGCAATGAGGCTACTTCCTCGATCCGCATTTTTAACACAAAAATAAAAAAAGCTGAACATGAACACAGACAATACAATACCGAGTTCTCACACATAATTCATTCTACTATTGCAACAATTCTTTGATTTTTCTTGTTATTACTTGCTTTAAAAGAATACCAATTCCCTCCACATTTCACTGCACTACAAAAATAATATGGTTTTGTTTTTTGTAATTATTATTTTATGCTTTGTGTTCGCATACCAAATTGATTCTCGAAGAGAGAAATAACCACACAGTGAGGTGTACTGCTAGAAAGTTTTATTCACCCACTATGCAGCTGCATGCATTTGCCGCCTGCATGCGTCAATTTTGTTTATTTAAAACGATTTTCAGCGGGATGTTGTTTTGGTAGCCATGCACCAATGAGCAGGCTCACGGTCTCCTGTGTCTCTCGAGCCTAGAGAATTTTACATGACCTTTGCAAGCGAAGGGAAGAAGCGCGTTAGGTAGCAAATAAATATTTATCAAAGTTAAAACAAAATTAAAACGCAGAAAAGGCATTTAAAAACTAGGGAAAAAGATAGCAATAACTCGCAAGCCTTGTGTGCCACTGACGGGCACGGGCTCCACGTGGGCTGTGCTGTTCAGACACATGCATACCACGGACCTTTAATAAATAGTATTTTATTTTATTTTTCTTTATTAACTATAATGTGCACACACATTTCATTGTTCAGAGGAACATTAGGGCTGTACAAAAGTTGATAACTTCGCAGGCAATGAAAACAAGAATTAAAAGATGAAATAAAACGATACGGATTTCGCAAATTGCAAACATCTGGATAATCAGTATCCCATTTGACTTACTGTAAAATAATTATTATTAAATTAAGTTAAAATAAATGCGTGTCTGCATGCAGGTCGCTTTCTCCCTCTGCATCACACTCAGCTGAAAACTCAACCAACTAGGGTTGGCATTTGCTGCAAGTTTTTTTTTCATCAAATAAGCAAAAATTCTTTAGCAAAATAATAAAATATTATTTACACGACTTTTTGTTTCTAGCGGTTGTGATGCGAGCTGCGTAGACACACGGCTGCACGGCTGCTTAGTGCAGTATGTAACAGAATTGTCAATCTGGGTTCTTGGGTATTTATGTGAGGGGTGTGTTTAATAAAAATGTTTAATAAAATTTAACAAGCGTAACATTATAATTGTTCTCTTTAAAAAGAAGCATTTGTATGCAGGGAAAGCATTCTTCTAATTGAGTGCTAGGGGTTAAACAAGTGTTAGCTTCTCGTACACACAACTTGGGAGAGCCAGAAGACTCTTTGCTATCGGCAAAATATACTTTTTGTGTTGAGGAAGTGGGGTGTCTATACACCGCAGCGCAGGCTCCCCTCCAACCCTTTGTACTGCAACAACCGAGAGGGAGCTACGGTGTTGCAAACTAGGCAAAGCACGGCACAAGCAGATCCCTTCTTGCCTAGCCACACTCACGAGTTGTTAAATTATTTTACATTCCTTGCAATACCTAGTTACTGCATATGCCATGTGAGACCCTTTGAAAAAATATGCTCGGCGCCGCCCTCCTCCCTTTCCCAACGGTTGCTAATATTCAAGTTTTATTTTTTATGGTTTCTGTGCCACTTTCAAGTCTGATTAGCAAGTAGGGTGTGGGAGAGGAGTTGGCCGGAAAAAACATTTCTGCTGGCTGTACATTCTTTTCACAATTCTAAAACATATGACGGATACTAATCCTCTTATGATATGAGGAAAACAACCCTTGAAAGAAACTTTAAAGAAAATGGTTTTTTGGTGCTTCTCTCCAGCTGTCGAAAGAAAAGGCAAACAGCAATTGCTAGGCAAGCCACATGCACATGTGTGCTTTGTGCCTGCTTTGTGGCTATCCGTGGCAAGGCCGCGCCTGCAGAGAAACAAAACTTGTTTATTTAAATCTTTAGCAGATATAGTCCATGTAAATTGACTTTAGTTACATTTAGCCCCTGGCTAGTGGCAGCGGAACTAGCAAGCTCTTGCCCTTAACTCTTGCAACAAACAATGCCAGCTAACAGCAGCAGCAGCAGCAGCAGCAGCAGCAGCAGGGGTTTGTGTTGAATTGTAAGCAGAGCGCAAAGGCGCGCTGCAGCTCAAGAGGGTTCAATCCGATAACAGCAGCAGCAGCCTGAAGTTGTCACAACCCTCACATCCTTCTCATTCTCTTTCTGAAAATACCGGCGGCTTAAATCTATTTCAAAAACATTTTAGTTACACAATTTACACTAACTTGCACGCTTTTATTTGCACGAATAATCCGTGTTGTTTTCCCTCATTTTGTAACACTTCAGCCAGCTGTACGCCGAGTGTCTCTTCCTCTAAATTAAATAATTTTTCTTCAAATGAAATAAAAACATGCCAAAAAAATTAAACATTGCCAGCACTTTTATTTGATGTGAAATATTGTTGGATGTTGTCCACTCTGTTTTGAGAGAATGTTTAAATACGCATCCTATTTTGTACCGACTGAAAACTTGCTGCCAACTCATTATTTATTTATTCATTTATTTATTTATTTATTTGTTTATTAAATTATTTATTGATTTATTTATTTATTTAACCAAAAGATACAAAAACATTGTAAGGCACTGGGGCTGCCCTGTTTTCTATTTGGAGTTAAAAACTCAGGGAAACCAAAGCGGCGATTGGGCAGTTGGGATGGAAAGAGTATCCCTTGTGTGTTTTTGTGTGGCTGGCAAGTGTGTTAATATTTACTAGTAGTTTGTGTTTAATATTTATGAGTGGTTTGTGCTTAATAGTTACTAGTGGTTTGTGGTTTGCAAGTGTGTCTGCCTGTCAAAAGCCCAACGATAACATCCGGGATTCTTCAGCCTGACTGTGGGAGCCCTGCAAAAGGAAAGTTTTAGGCCTTTTTCCTAAGCAAAATAATTCAGGGCAATGGAATAAATAAACGTAGTTGAAGAGTCTCTAATCAGCAACCTGCTTACGGTTGATTATCAGGTTAGGAGTGTCTGTAGAAACAAATATAAACTTATCAGGGGCAGACCGATGCAGTGAAGAAAGATGAGACAAAGAAACCAGAGTGGGACTGAAGCAGCTCAATTCTTCAACGCATTTTCCCTCCGGAGTGAAGAAAACAAATTCGTTTTAAATGAATTTCTAGAGTTAATGAAACCTGCGGTGGCGGTATTTGCTGGAAGAAAGAAGCCGATGCGTCTATTTTCGCTCGAGCATTTATCTGTTTAAAACGATCCAGTGCTAATTATTGCGTACGCCAGCATCCAGCAGACACTAGGGAACACCATGTAAATCGATTTCTTTTCTTGTCAAGGGCTGAAGCATAAGTTAAAAGTTTTATTTAAATGAACGCAATAGAAATAGTTAATGCAGCTATTGGACAAAAGGTTGCATCAGAGATAACTGTCAATGTTTCCAGTTTCGTGTATTCATGCGAAGGTTCGGAATCCAAACGCTACAGTTTCACATGTCGTTATGTGATGGGCTGCTCATTTGTGAACTCAACTTTATGAAGCAGCGCTAACATACGTGCCAAAGAGTTTCACGAAACGGAAAATGTACCAGAGGGCAAAACCGTTCGGTTACTGATGCGAATTCAGGGTTGTTTCCAACATTATGCAAGTGTTTCCCATGGCTGTGTGTGTGCGCCAGAAAAAGACATAATATTATCCAGGTGTACATACACAACCATTCAGAGGTTGTTGACTACCCACTGAAAACATTTAACGGCATAAAAAGGGCGACATGCACTTCTTGGTGTTGGCAATTCGGGTGGGAGATGAGGGTGTGATGAGGAGCCTTTTGCCCGTCTTCAATCATTAAATAACTCCCAGTAACCTCCAGAATAAGTAAAGAATTAAAACTTTTCTTTGAAAAAAGGGGAGGCAAATCCAGAAGGCCTTGGGTGGCGCACTAAACCACATCGATGTGGGATTGATGGTGTGCTGTTGTGCCCGCTCACAAAGCAGTGAGCACATAGCAGGCAAGTGTAACCCATTAACCCATTCAAAAACAAACACTCTGTTATTTGATTGATTAAAGAAAGATAATCAATTTAGTGAATGGATCTAACGAATAGAAATATGAACCCGTTCTATCAGTTGGAGGGGTGGAGAATCCGATGTTGCTCGGCCCCTCTCGAGGCTATCAAGTTCCGGCTGAAAATGGGATGCTGAATTTGTGTGAAGAAATATGAACAGCGGAATGCTAATAAGCTAGCTCCATTATTCTTTTTTTGTCCTCGAAATTCCAGTGGCCTATCTCCGTGTTAGTTCTGCTGGCCCCCAGTAGGGGGAGCGGAGAGTACCCGTTGCCTCCGCTCCTTGTTTATTTCTTTACAGTCCAGATGGTCAGAAGAAGTTGCATTTATCGCCAGGCTCCCAGTGTCTATGGGGCAGCCATTATTTGTTATAAGGTGCTTGCGGTGCTCATTGTTGCGGCGTATGTTGGGATCGTGTTGGCATCTGAAAGGCACCTAAATGGAGAATTTTCAAGTGCAGACGGACAGAGCTCTGGTGGGAAAGACCAGGAAACTGCCAGAAATGCCGAGGGAGTTCCAAAGTCCAAGTGCCCCTTCACTGTCTGCATAGTGAGGGGTTCGCCTCAGCTGGAACGATGGCAGCTTACTGGCACGACGCCGAACAATGTAGTCATAGTATCCAACATACATGATGCATTGATTTCTTCTGGAGGCTGGATGATTGGAAGCACCTATTTAGGTGGTCCAGAGTATCGGTACCCCCGTGGGACCCCGTACCCCGGAATGAACGTGCTCATGTACTTTCTTTCGCTGGGACCGCACGATGAAGCCAAGCCGACTACTGGCAATACAGCCTTTCTGACTTCTAAGCCAGCGGAGGATCCGCTGCCTCTGGTGTTTCTAAGTCCAAAACGAAAGATTCCACTCTTTAGGCCGGAGGTGCTGTACAAGCATGTTGCTGCCATTTGTGCAAGTGGGGCCAAGCAAGCCACCGGCGACCCAACGGCCACATGGGGAGTGGTGAACGAGGACTTGGTGCGGGTCTGTACTATGCGAAGTAAGCAGCGGCCTTACTTCTACAAACGATTGCAGAATGTGGCCAGTAGGTATTTAGCAACAGTGCGTGAGTAGAATACTTGCTTCTTTGCCCACCATCGTTACACCTGCAATGTCGAACGATTTGGGTGCTGTCTTTCTCGGGAGTTTGAGCGCGTCGTTTGCACATTTGGTGTGGATCACGTTGACAGCCGAAGACGGCGCGGGAGAGGAAATGCTTGGGGTTTTATTGCCATGGCGGAAGGCAAAGGAAGAAGACGCAGCGTACAACCGTAGCTCGCTTCTTTTCTTCGGCGATTCCCACAACAGGTCAGTGCCGGTAAACTCCTACGGTATTGTGGGGAGAAGCACCAACAGGTTATAAATGGTTGGAATGCAGGTGTAACTGGAAGCACATTCATTAGAAATAATAGTATAATTACAAATAATAATTATATCGGCATGGTAGGACAGTATGCAATTTGACTGTGGCAAGGGAAAATGATGCGTTTCCAGAGACCTCGAGGCGGCACTCGGAATGGCGGCTGTTGGCGGCCACTTCGTCGGGGCTTTCATTCATCTGGTTCATGGAAGTAGTGATAAAATAACGGCTTTTACAAGCAAGGTGTCTCGACATACAGTGCTTCAAGGAGTTCAAAAGTTTGGAATAGAGTAGGCCGAATAACTACCACTTGTTTTTTCACGTATGAATTATTTTCCTTCACATTCAATAAGTTTCTCACGGATCTGTAGAACAGAGTCTATCACTATCCTAAACAGGGCAGTGTGCCGCCAATTTGCGGTTGCTGGCACTGGGAAGGGAAGGAAGCAAAACCCTCGCCGTTTGGATAGCAGCTGTTCGCGAGTGTTTTCTTCTGCGTCTGTGTGCAGATACGGAGGGAGATTTGTGGAGGCGATGCAGATCGCGTTTGACGTATTTGCGGAACGTGAAGATGGATCTTCTGTCGAGAAGTCGGGTAGTTGCGGGGATCTGAGCCAAAGCACAGCGTACCAGGTGGGGATGGTGGTTGGTCAGAAGATGCGGGCCTTGATGCGTTTCTTTTCATCGCGTTGGATGCGGGACAGCAGAACATTCACCATTAGCAACTTCGCAGAACCCCTTGTGCCTGTCTTCTTCATCAAATGCCATCGGGTTACCTGGCGCGCCACTAGTGCCAATCCATCACTGCCAAGCAGACACGTGCAGCAGCCTGTAGTGGGCATCAACTTCCGAGCCGATATACCTGTTGACCCGAATGATCTTGGCAACCCAATCATTCTCTACCGTACCGCCGTTTCCGCCGCTAGCAACGCGCTGGTCCTTGGTCTTTTGCATCCTCACGAAGCAGCCAGAGTTGCGCAAACAGTAGGTTTCAACACTTTATTACTCGTATCAATTGGTATTCTTTTATGTGTGAGTCGCCTGTTTTTAAATTAGCACGCGTCAATGTATGCTTTTGAAATTTATTTCAGCCGTTCACTTGTGCATGACGCTGGCGAGTGCAGGCACTACAGGATCTGCGCTCGCAGGGGCCAATAACACATCCGGCTTGGCTGCCGGCCTTAGTGGACCACTTTTATGAAGTACGCGCAATGTTGAGGCTTCTGCAGCCTCCATCCCAGTTGGAGTACTTGGACAGCAGAGTGCAAGGGCGAGTGCAATCTCTTTTTGGGGAGACGAAATCGCTGGTCCGCAGAGTGCAAGATGTGGCGCAAGCGCCGCGCCGCGACGAGCTGTGCGCCGCTCAGTGGAGGGAGCGGCTTGAGGGGATAATGATATATCAGTGGGAATTAGATGGCTTTGCCAGCCATTTTATCCCCTTCTTCTGCAAGTTCGATTTGCAGCTCACAAAGCTCCGCGGCGCCGGAACCGAAGAAGTTGAATACCTTGCCTTTACCCTAGGCGTCGTCATTGCAGAAGGATTGGCGGCCGCAGCCGAAGCGATCGTCGCCGTACAAAACTCAGAGTTGCAAGAGTTCATGTTTGAAATGGACAGAGTCCCTTACCTGAGACCCGACTACGAAGGCAGCGAAGTCGAGGAGAGGCAGTGCGTATGGGGAGGAAATGAACTTGCCGCGAATGTTTTCATGCGGTTATACAAAGGCCTTTGCCTGGAGCTGCCAGTCTTTGCATGCAACATTCTCCACCAGCGACTTCTTGAAGAGGGACGACTTGCAGAGCTCGTGCAAGTCGCCGAGTGGCGGGCATCAGGACCCCAAAAGCCGTTGCGCCTGCACACGTTCGACCTCGTCATGCTACCCCCCCATGAGAGACCAGGTGAGCTGGGCAGTTAGCCCGCAGGGACTAGTCGCGCCGTGAGAGCCATTTGTGCTATTTCAGACAGCCCTTCTCGCATAAACACGAAAAGCACTTGCTGATTTGATGCGACTTTGGCAAACGATTGACAAATTGTAAAGACGCACGGACATTTGCTAAAGACAGTCTACTTGGTATTCTTGAATTGTGCTGGCAGGTCGATTCGCCACGGTGCATCACGAGCTGGAGGTGCTGCTTGGCGATGCAGCAAAAGGCGGATTGATAAGCATGCCGCCCATCTCCAACTTCCCTACATACGTCATTGATAAGCCAGAAGAGACCTGGGCGGAAGTGGCTGAAGCGCTGAGATTTGCGCTGCGATGCAATTTGTTTGCGTTGTACAAGGATGGATATGACACGGACATAGATCGGTGGTTCACAAGCGTCGTCGAATCGGAAGGCCATCCTTAATGTCTCTGGTGGTGTCTTCGTTTTAATCCATCTGGCTGATGAGGTTCAATGACAATTACAGGTGGAGTTGCGGGCAATTCTCCTGCCGACGCTTCGCGTTCTGTTATTTTGCTCAGTGTGCCCTACGATAGATACTTTGCTTCCATGCGACGTAAGAGCGTTTGTCGAAAGTGTACGGCCGCGCCAAGGGACTGCGCATTTCATCAATGAACAATCAATGGACAACCGTTTTTTAGCTCATGGTTATCCTCAGCAGGAAGGGCACTTGTTTCCCCGGCCCACGCGTATTAAACGTGCAGATTTTTCGGCGATATAAAACTTGGAATGAGAAGATTGGACAAGGGGACAAGGGTGCCGCAAATCACTTGGATGCCCGATCTTAAATTCCTGACAGGTGGCGGGCGGCGGAATCTGCGAGAACGCAACGGTTCACATTTGTATCGCCCATGCAAGAAGACGGCCTCCTGAAGGTTGCAAACCAGGCTTGTGGAGATCACCACTAGCACGAGAAGGAGCATCAGGTTGAACTCTCACAGCTATTGAATTGCGCTGCGTTCGTGGCCTAAAGCTGTTTCTGCTAAACCGAATGTTTGACCTCTTTGTTAGTCCGTAGCGGCACATTGCCGCTGGTTTCCGAAGGCTCTTCTGTGAAATCTTTTTACTTTAAAATGTAGATTCTGAGAGCTTTAAAAACAATACAAAACGGACTCAATTAAGCAATCCACCCAGTACAGTAGAAACAAACGATGGAGGATTCGTCACGAATCAATTGACATATATGAGTATCATAAACATGAACGGTGCCGACGCATTCGGTTCTCCAAATGATTTGCTCGCCGGGGAACAGAGGCCAGCAGCCGCGTCACACACGACGAGCCCAAGCGAACCAAAGAAGTAGTTCACTAGTACGAGGTCGAAGCTGAAACCAAATAAGAGCCACATGATAGTAACGAGCAGTGCGTCGCCCAACAGCACAGGGGAATTGGCGACCAGAGTTGAAAATATGTGGCACGGAGGAATAGTAGGCATTTCCGACTTCGATTTGATATTCTGAACTTTCTGCTGCACACTAGTGGCTTCATCAGACCGTTGTACAGGCCCGCAAGTTAATCAGCGTGCTGTCCTTGCTGGGAAATGAGGTATAAATAAGTCTGCCGGATTCTGGCATAAGGGAAAGGGAAACCCCAAAGGACTATACTGGAATGCCGCATCCACACGGCTGTTGTACAGCCCCCAAAACAAATAAGCAACAGGCGATCTACGCACTTTATGATGATATGGGCAGGCTGATGAACCACCGCCACTACTGCCAATACCAACGCTGAGTCTGCGCTTCTCGCCTCCCGATATTAAGCGATTTGCGCTTCTTCTCTATTAACGTGGCTGTGTTGCAGCTCTTTAAGAAATAGAAAGAGGGCAAGCCATAAGGCTTCATTTTCCTTCTCTCTCCGTTTTCCCTATCTCCGTTCGCATGTAACTGGTGTACGAAGATGGTACAAAAACTGTAAGCACGCAATCACCCTTTCGTTTGCATCGGAAACATCTTTGAGAAAAACAAAAAAACTAAAGGCACGCACATCCTCAGCAAAAGCAAGACCACTGCACTTGTTTTGTTGCCTTAAGTGTGGAGGTCTAGCTTCTGCTCAAGTCCTTATTAGGTTTTTCCTGTCAGGGGGCTTCCTTTGCGTCAGCGAAGAGTGCAAAATTCTCTTAGGAAGATGGCATATACCTGCCACATGTCTTTTGTTGACTGTTCCATCAGCCCTCCTTGTTCACCTAATCAAAGTTTCTTGTCCGCGTTCTTTCGTTGAGCAAACTGCGATCTCAGTGCATCATGGTGGTGCGTTGTGAAAGAAAGCTCAGCAGAGCCGTTTTCCCACAGGCGCTCGAACCCATTGTGGCAACGAGCAGCTCTGTGAAAGAGGACAGAACGGAGAATGTAGACAATGTAAGTTTTACTATGGGGACGAAAATTAGGGTAAATGGGCCCATGATAAGACTAAAACCCCTTCAATACCACACTTTATGTTCATGATTAAAACAGTAGGCTGAGAGGAAGAAAGCTATATTTCCACTCCTTGGATCACCGGCTTGGATTACGGCTGATAAGGCGTGAAACACAGGCTCTACGGATCCAGTGTCGACGCGGTTAATCCTAATGATTGTTAACACAGCTTTTCAACCAATATTACCAGCCGAGGAGAGAAAGGGGAAGGGAGTTTACCCAGGTGCGAAAAAGTGCAAGCAAGCACGACACATGAACCCCTGCCAACTTGAAACCTACTGATCCCTGCAGATCACAATTGGGTGCGAACCACAAAAAAAGTATCTAAAGCCGCAGCGATTTTTATTTCAGATCCTCGATTTTCAGCCAGTATGAATGAGATTCAGTTCTTCTGCCCATGAAAGCCTTCTGATGATCAAAGCGGCATAGGCTCCATGAGTCGAAGTAGGCCACTGATTAGTACCTCACCCTTTGGGAGTCAGTCTCAGCGCCGCTATTAACTGTTGCAGTGGCAGCAGCGAGTTTCTCACTGCTGAAATAGCACAGTTTCTCTAACGACTCAAGCGGATGTGGAACGGCAGTTGCTGCCTGAAATCACGAGCAGCGACATCATATTCCGACATGCCACCTAGCTCAGGACAAAGAGCAAAAGTTCGTTTAATTCGGCGTTTTATGGGATGATTACCAGTTCAACTTCACCTAGCAGGGATGACCTAAGAACCTGGGTTTCAACACCTCTTTGGCTAGTCCAACCGTCAAGCAAGAACCGGGTTTCACAGAAATGCATTTAAAGAAGAGATTGTGCATGCCTGAAAGTAAGTAGAGAAATAATTCTTTGGTGCTAAGGAAACACGGCAACGAAAGCTTCTGCCCTAAAAGCAGACCCCCCAAAACTCAACTTCGACGCTGGCGCAATGAAATATCCTCTCGTCTTAAACTCAAACGGCATCTAGCACACAAAAAGCCGCCTAAGCCTTGCGCAAATACGCTAAAAGATGAAGTAAGCAAAGGATCCAAGAGAACACCAAGGGATCTTAGAGTTGAACTACCTGCCAAGCGAATTGCTTCTACAGTTCAAGCTCGGCAACTGCTCCCTTACAAATCAAAGGCCATAATACTAATAATCCAAAAAATTATTAGTTGTCTTTCTTGTGAAAGCCAAGTTTCATTAACAAACAGTAAAAACATACTAGGCCTAAATCATGGGGCCCAGCAAAGCCATTCATCGGAACCTGAGACTTTGCCGATCCATCCCCAGCACATTTCCCCACAGGGAAAACATAGAGAACAAACTAAATATCAATTTAAATATAGGAGTCAAGGTATTCCTGTCACTAGTGTGCTTCAGTGTCATCAATATGGCTTAAATTTGCATCTCCTTTGCCTTGTCCAGACTGTTCCTGAGTGAATGTTCAATTCACAGCAAGAACCTTCTCACCCCGACATAAAACCATGTACGCTGCCCTGTGTCACAAAAACCAGAGTGCTTATGCCGGGGAGCGTCACGCAGGCAACGGCCTAGCAACAAAATTGTTTCTCCTTACGAGCTTCGATGGTTAAAGTTGAGAAATCCAAAGAGGCCACCTCTGTGACAACAAAGCCATCAGGGCCAACACGGAGGCGGAAACAGAAACGACGACTAAACGAAAATCATGGCGGACACCAAAAAAATCAAGTTTTACCAGATAAACGCCAACCCTCACTGACATGGCTGCTCCCAGGAGCCGCTAGGGCACAACGGCGACCCTTGCCTCGCCCAACGAAGCCTCCACCTCCAGGCATCACTCCATTGAGGAGGTGCGCAGCGATGCGGCCTTTAACTTTCCCACGTGTTTCATGCCACGGTGGCATGTGAAGGAAAACCAACTTTTCTACGAGTGGCGTTTACCTCAGGAATCCTATCTATTGAACTTTTTCTCAACCTGTATCTGTGATTCTATGCATGAGCCTATGTGCCTATGTATGCATGTATATCCATGCACTTATACCTGTACAAATACATACATAGATATTTACGAACACACAGCCACATACACCTGAATTTTGAAGATCATCGGGCACGGTTTCTGGTGTAAGCAAATGCACCACTGAGTGCCTGCGTTCCGCATTGGCAGACTTGGCGTGTGGCGGCGAGTGCGCGAGGAGGGCGACACAGGAACGGCCGTTTTCGTGACTCTGGAAGGCGAAGTCGTCCGCAAGGTATTTCCCATTATTACCCTCGCCCAAAAATACCTTTTAATATCTGTCGGCATTTTGGGACTTTGTCGATCCAGCTGCTCCAACGGTGCAGTTGCTACCTCTTGATGGTGTGTTCGTTAAACGTTATTTGTTAACAGACTTTGAGTTGCTGCTTGTGGAGCAGCTGACATATGGGTGTGCATGCTGCTCTGTGCGCGTGATGCCCTTAGCCCCATAGTTACCATGCCGCTCAACGAGACGAGGCAATTCTCTCCGCCGCAGGCATTCGCGGTGGGTGTTCTGTCAAATCTCTCCCCTAACTCGTGGGCTGCAGTTTCCTAGGGCTATATGTATGGCAACAAAAACATTCTATGTGTATATACTCATGAGTGTACGCAAGTATTTACTGTGTACTTATCTTTTTTGTCGCAAGAGGGGTGTGAAACGCGGGTTACTGCAGAGCCTGTGGGTTGATCGCCTGTGGTGCATTCCGCAGGGCGTGGGAGGAGAAGCCGTATTTCAACCCCCGAGTTGCTTCCCTCGTTTGCCGCCTCTTCCAGACTCAGCAGCGAGCTGCAGCTGCAGTACTGGTGCCTCCCTCCTCCCCTTGTCAGGCGAGCGGCCAACACACCACCAAACTGAAGTCGGTATTCGTATTTATGGAGAGCATTAGGTGTTTGGGATTTAGAGGTGGTGCCAAGCACTTGGCAAGGCTTTTATTGCTTGCTGGGTGCTACAGAGCGTACACATCCCTGGGTGTGGAGAGTCTATACCCATGGCAGGCGCAATGTCTTCGTCTGGCGTTGCCCCAAAGAGGCAAGAAGCCACCAAGCACACAAGGTAAGCCAAGTAATTTTAAAAATGACTTAATTATCCCTCCACGAGTAAAGCGATGTAATCTTTGAACCGATAGTACTCTTTGCTTAGATGATTGGGACTGCATGTCGTTTTGCTGTCCATGGAGTTGTATATCTGTACTCCTACGGTGGGTGTTGTTTTGTTCAGAAGGCGACGAAACTCCCTGGAGGTCTTTGGTGTACTGCGCGCCGACGTCCGGTGGGAAGAGTTTGGTGGCCGAAGTGGTGATTGCCAGGCAAGCGGAATGTGCTGTTTCCTTTGATGGTATTATGGCTTACAGCCTTCAACCCCAAACAGGCAGACCCGCACAGGCCTCTTAAAGGTAACAGGCGTATTTTTAGTCAGTTTTTCCCTGCCACGTCGCGATGCAGGCGTCTGCTCTTTGAAGGCGTCCGCTCCTTGGTGGTGGTGCCGCACGTCTCACTCTGTGCGGAGAGGGTCCAACATCTACGCCAACTCCTCGGCCCCTTGACGTTGCGTGTCGAGGCATTTCACGCGGGAGCCAGTGAGCATTGAAGGCACTAAGGAGAAGGCATAGCTCTGATCGTACAGACTGGTTGCTGTCACTTCAATGGAATTCGCACTACTCTGCAATCCACAAAAAGTTTCTCAGCAGCACACCAGAGTGGCCGCTGCTGAGCTTTTTGTGAAGGCTAGGCAAATAGCTTTGCATGCGCAGTTCCCATGATAAAATGCCGAAGCATTTTTCTTGCGTAAACTTCATTTTGTATTGAGGTTCTTTTCGGGTTTCTTTTTAACGGGGGCGTTTGTGACTTTGGCAGACGCAGCGTCGAATTGGTACGCCGGAATAGATGTGGCAATCTGCACGTTGGAGAAGGCGAATTTGATCCTCAACAGGTCAGATGCCATGCGTCTTTCAATTATCCCAGAATCACAAACATTTGAAGCAGCAGTAGCACAGCACGCACTCCATGGCACACCTGGCAGTCATTGTCGAATTTCGTGCCCTTGTCCAGAGGGCGTTGTACCTGCCGTTCGAGTTGGGTGCGTGTACACCCGCTAAGGGCTGAGCTGTCTTGTTTGCTTTTGCTTGTTGTTGATCATTCCTGCTACAGGCTGGTGCAGGATTTGTTGCTCCCTGAAGCTGAAGGGTCGGGAAAAAGGTCTCTTGTTTCGAAGCAGTCCAAAGAGGAAGAGTCTGAGACTTCTCATCCCAGTGACGATGAGTTTCTTTGCAGGTCGAGTGCGTGGTGGGACAACTTACGTTGTCGGCTGCCTTCATTTAGTGGCGAGTTTCCTGTTGGTTTGGTTTGTGTTGACGAAATCCACTTCATTGGAGACCCGCAAAGAGGGCATCTCCTCGAGATGCTGCTGGCCAAGCTTCTCTTCATAAACCAAACACTGCAGCTGCCTGTGCAGCTCATTGGCATGTCGGCCACCCTCCCTAATGCCAGCCAAGTGCGTCTCTTTCTTTCCACCAGCCCCGAGCTCTAATGGCGAGATCCTCGTTGTATTTTGAAGTGGGGTAGGTGCATGCAAGGCTCGGAGGGTTAGGGGAGCTCCCGACGAGAAGCCCCATGGGGGCCGACTGGCCGATGGGATTTTGGATGTGGCGATGCTGCTGGGTGCATGCAGGTCGCCAGATGGCTAGGCGCAGAAGTTTTTGTGACGGACGTGCGGCCATCGCCTCTGGACGTTTTTGTCAAAGTTGGGCCAGAGGTCAGCGGCTCTCTGCTGCTGCTGCTGTTGCTGTTGCTGCTGCTGCTGCTCCTGCTCCTGCTGCTGCAGCTATTGCTGCCTTATCCGTCTGCTGGAACAGCCGTTGCTGCTCCACAAGTTCTTTATATCCGTTCAGTGGATTTTGCTGCCTTAGACTGTGTGACTGGCCTCTCGTAGAAGTGGCAGGATGTGCTGAGGCAGCCCCTTCACATGCGAATGGATGGCTCTAAGGTTTTGACTGAAGAAAACGTCGGCCTCCTCCAAGATTCTTTCCCTGCAAAAAAGTTTCTTGCGTAGATTTGTTTGTCGTTTTTCTCAGGTGTTTTCGTGGAGTGGAGGCGAAGGGCTGCGGCTGGCGCGGAGGCTGCACGATGGCCGGCTTTGCTTGCCGCCAACGGCTGAGGCCGCGACATGTGCGGCTGCTCGGGCATTGGCAGCCGCGGCGTCTGCATCGCTAGCCGCTGCAGCGGACCCTGAGCTTGCAGGCACACAGCAAACAGCAAGTCGAGTGACAGCAGGGGGGACGCATGCCTCATTAGTCGCTGCAGCCCTTCGCTTCCTTCGCAAGGGAGCAGGAGGGATTGCCTCGGTCCCCAGCTTTGAAAGGCAAGGAAGAAAGCCGGCGGTGGAGGAAGAGACCCGGGCTGCGGACGAAGAGTGTCGGGCTGGATGGCAAGCTGACGGGGAGCATCTCGGGGCCCTCACGTGGGAAGTGCTGCGCGAGGGCCGCAGAGTCGTCGTCTTCTGCCCCACGCAGGAATGGGCAGCCCGCACTGCCAGCTTTCTCGCCAAGTGAGAGGAGCCGTTTTCCTTCATCTCCTCTGTTTTTGGGGCTTGTTACCTTTAAGCTGTTTTTCATAAATACTATCTTGTGCATGTGCATGCGCATGCATGCATCCCACGGAATGCGAGCGGAGCAGCAAAAGGTGGCCCAGGGCTTTTTGTGCTGCCGGTGAATCGTGCAGAGCTTTGCCCTTCTACAGACGCGCGGAGGCCTGGGCCGACCTCCTGAGGCAGCGCGCCGCCGTTTGTCTGCAGAGCCAAAGACACGCCAACGTAACAGTGGAACAGCCGAAGCAGCAGCCCCAACAGCATACTTCATTTTGCCGGCAAGAGCAACTGAAGGAGCAGCAGCAACAACAGCAGCGGCAGGCTCTACGTCAGGCGCGGAAAGAGCTGCTTGCCATGCCGGTGGGTTTGCTAGCGCAGCTGTTAATGCCGAGCCCGCATTTGTACGTTGAGCCGCAGGTCCTCCAGGGACGTGAAGGAATGCAGTGGCAGCTGAAGCAGATTTCGCGGCTGTCTCCAACCACCATGTTGGGAGCAATTGGCGAGGGAGTTGCTTACCACCACGCCGGTATGTTTCCTCTCAGATGAGGTATCTGCTGGAAGTGGGGAGGAGTCGACAGCCGTTCATCTGTGGTGTCTTCTTGCTGACCTCATCTCTGACTGGTTTGATTTTGTTTTCTGTTGGATGTTTTGGTCGCATCGCCGGAGGGGCTGAGTGGCTGTCTGCAGCCATCAGCCGCACTTTCAGAGTCTTTGCGTATGGGCTTGTGGCTCCGTGCTCAGTTGGCTTTCTGTTCTGCGCGCCTTTTGAGGGTATGAGATGCTTTATTCTGTGATGTGTTGCTCCCATGGGCTATCTGCACTTCTTCTAGTTCTGTCGGCGTCTGCTTATGTCTGTGTGAGCCGTTTTTGTCTGTCTTTTTTTAATTGTTTGTTTTTGTTTAACAGGCACACACACCAGACACATTGTAAGGGTGTGCATGCGCTTCTGTTTATCAGGGCTGAGCGGGGAGGAGAGAGAATGTGTGGAAACCGGCTACCGCAGAGGACATTTAAATGTTTTATGCGCGACGTCGACCCTTGCCATGGGCGTCAATCTTCCTGCTGCCCGCGTCATCATCCGGGCTCCTTACGTAAGTCCAGCCAGTTGGCCTGCAAATAAAAAGCATGGAAGACAAGACTCTGAAACAGGCGGAGGCACACACTGTTATTGCCACGAATAAGAGACACGACGGCATCAGCAGACTCCTGACCATTTTGCTTGCTGCAATCTCTGAAGTATATTTGCCTTTTGTCTGACTTTTACTTTTACTTTACCTTTCTTCTCTTTGCTTTCGCAGTGCTGACACCGCATTTCCCACCCGCTTGGTGTATTCGCTGCGTGTCGCTTTTGAATGTACGGGATGTGTGCAGGTAGGCAGAGACGAATTTCTGTCTGCTGCTCGCTTTCATCAAATGGCAGGCCGCGCCGGCCGAAAGGGTCTCGAGAGTCGGTGAGAAACACAGATGGCCGCGTGTTTTCCGCTCCACTGCAAGCCTGAAACAACAGGCTATCTGCATGCACAAACACATTCAGGCAGACGAAGAGAGGCATGTGAACAGGCAAAGACAGACAGAAAGGCACACAAAGGAACTCGGCAAACAACCTGGCTAAAGCAATCAACCACCCCAACGCCTTCACTTGCCTCCCCACTAGCGTGTGCTATGGGATTGTGGAATAGCGCAATGTGTGCTTCTGCAGGGGAGAAGCATATTTGATGTGCGTACCATCGATGCTGCCAGCGGTGCGGAGCCTCCTCTCGGGTGTATCTGCAGCAGATTCCTTTGGGAGTTCCCCTGAGGGAGGCTCTGAAGGTTCTGTGATGTCTTGCTTAAGGGGCCAGCGGCTTTGCCGTTTCTTTCTTGAGGCTGTGCACGTTTTGCTGCCTCTCCTGCGCGCTCCACTGGAGGGCCCCGCCAGTGCAGGGGGCCCTACCTTCGTTGATGTTGCTACTATTCTGCTGCATTGCACCCTACGAAGTTACCAGGTAGCTTTTGTTATTTATTTGTACATTTGTACTTCTGTATTTTAAAAGTGGAAAAACGTTGTGATAAAGACCTACGACGGCCAGAAATGTGATGCTTGCTGTGAGGTGTCTGCGAGGTGGAGGTTTTGTGGTGCCTTCATTGCCGTAGGATTCTCACCTGGCGCTCATCAAGGAAGCTGCCGAATGTGCACGCTACCTTCACTCTTATTATCTTCTTGAAACAGAGCCTGCGGCTTCCCTGTCGTCATCGAGAGATCCACACGCCGGGGAGAGCAGCTGCTCTGGTTGTTCTTCTTCAAATCTTGAGGACAAAGAAACGCAGAAACTCCAGGAAGGGACTGAAAAGGCAGGCACTGCATGCGGGATAGAGGAAACCACCAGGACTAGTGCCGCTGCCCCTGCAACGCAAAGGCCTTCGCTGCGCTTTTTGGCCTTTCCATCGTCGCCGCTCCCTCCTCCCTGCAGGCTGCTCCTGCAGCAATATCCTTGTCTGCGGTCTCCTGCAGTGTTGACGCGGATGCTGCAAGGGGGCGAGTTTGACGAGAAGCCGACAGAGGACTTGTTTCGCCCTATGCCGCCGCACGCGTCTCTAGGGACAGGCTTGGAGGTTCTTCGCGTTGCACCAGCTGGCGGCGCGTCTCCCAGTAAAAGTCCGCTGAAGAGTGGAGGGCCATTAGGCCAACGTGCCTGCATAGCAGCCGCTGCTGCAGAAGAGCGCGATGTTTTTGCGTCGAGCCTTCGGCTGCATTTTCATGGTCTTGACGCATTGGCTTGCCAGCTAAGCGAAGGCCACAACTATTCTCATCCTGCCAAAGACGTTGCGGCCTGCAGTGCCGAGGGAAACTGGAAAGACGTTGGGGGCCGGCTGGCCGCGACGGAGGCTGGAGCAGCAGCGGTTGAAGCCGGTCTCGCGCCATGGGAAGCAGCAGAGCTTTTTGCTGACGTATTTAAGACGAGCGTGTTGGGTGAGTCGCACGCCATTCTACTGGGAAACCGAGAGCCACACCAATCCCTCGCCTCATTTAACGGAGTTCTCTTGATACAAGCTTGGTATTTAGAAACGGAATAGTTTACGTGCTACTTGTGAGCCCACAGGTCTCTGCTTGGCAACGGAGTTGCATCTTATATACCTCGCAGCGGTCTCAATTGGAGGAATTAACCAGCCTCACTGGCAGTCGTATCTGTCGGTCTATGATGAACTCGACGCAGCAAGCAGGTAGGCCTGGCCATTACCAAACAAAAGCTCATTGCTTATCTCTGCAAGCCAAATGCTTCGTCCCCCGTCATCCCTATGGCTCGCTATACGCGTTGAGTGGCCTCTCCATGACGATCCCGCTCTAGTTCGTCTTTAGGAATAAAGTGTTTTTATCATGCGTGCCATGCACGGCTATTGTCAGGCGGGTAGCCGATTCCCTAGGCATTCGAAGGCAGGTTATTTCCAACGAGGGAATCAAGGCACAAGGGGTGCCGCGCTGCTCCGCCAACGAAACCGCCGAATTATTGCTTGCCGACAGGTCAGCGGGGAGGCTCAGGGAGTCGCATTTGATGTGATCACGACTGTATATGGTAATGGCTATGCTTGAAATGTCTCCAACCACAGGCCGACTGCCATGTTCGGAATTGTGGACTATTCCTCAGATTGACATTCAGCCAGCTGCGCGCACGCGTGGAAATTGAGACACACCGGCGATTTTTCTTTGCGCTGCTGTTGCACGCAATTTATAGAGAAGGTGAAGCGTACGAGGTCGTCATGGGCAGGCAAGACGGGCCCATATATCCCGAACCCGCCGAAGCGCAACCACGAGCCAGCGCAGTCGCAGTCTTTGCCATCTCCGTTGCTGTTGTCTTCATATCCTTGCCAAACTAAGCATGTGGCAAAATGTTTTTGCAGGTTTGGAGTTGCAAAAAATGCGCTGATCGCCTGCACATCACAGGGAGCTCTCATCTGCTCCACCGTTGCCTCTTTTCTCCGCAGCCTTCGGCCGCAAGAGTGAGTTGATAATCCTGCAAGCTAGTCAATCTCAATGCTTCGAGATTTACCCGTTTCATTCCGCTGCACAGTGGAGGTTCGCAATAATTTAAGCCTCTTCCAAAACCACAGGCTGAACGAAAGTCATGAGGGTTCTTGATAGACGACGTTTTCAGGGCGGCTCTTTCAGAGGTCTGCTTTATGCTAGCGAAGAAGCTCAAACTCGCCTACCTACCTATACAAGCGCTCGCCTCCACATTGGCAATCTCAACTGCTTATCCCTGCCAAACTGGTCAAAGCAGTGACGACCCTGAAGCCGCAGCAGCACTGCAGCAGTTCTTGCAGCTAGAAGGCATGACTCCGAGAAGGGCAGTTGCTTTGCATGCCGTGCAAATTAGCACTTGTGCCGAGTTGGCGAATGCCCCGATATACAGTATATTCAAGGTCAGCAGCTACCCAGCACTAACTGTATACACCGTGCTATGCGCATAGTTTAATCGTGGATACAAACGCCATTCAGATCTTCTGTGTTTCCATCAGGCCTTAGAAGCAGCCGAGCCCGCTCCCCTCACCCGGCCAGAGTTCGATGCACAAAAACACCAGGCTCTTTGGATGTACAAAATACGGCGGCAACATGCACGTTTGCTGGCGGTGGCCGTCAAGCTCAAAGATGCCGCCCAGCAAGAGCAAACGATGCGGCTCCAGGTATGCCAAACTTACAAAGTGGTTCCAACCACTGTTGTGGACGAGTTCGTCAGTATGCGTCTTATATGCGTTTTTAGAATACGGGCTGCTTCCACAGGTCCTTGAAGACGAAGCTGCAGCGCACTGGTCGCTAGTAGAGAAGGTGACTGAAGAATCAGACGATGGAAAGGAAGCAGGCGACGGCAAGGATAGCGCTTCGGATTTTGAATCATAAGCTAATGCCTTTGTCAGTTTCGAGGCAAACTTCTGATCCAGGCTGCGTTGTTAAATGGGTTCAGCTGGTGAGGTCCACAGGTTCCAGTTGTGCAGGCTAAGTAGTTCCTTTATGCTCTGCCTCCTAGTCCTTTTTGCTATTATAAAAAACTAACCGATTGCCACATCCCATCAAGGCTCGCCGTGCTTGTCCACGGCTACTAACATGTGCCTTGGACGGTGCATGTCACAACTGTATATACAATTGTTGCCACAAAGTATTCCGTGCCCATACTGCGGCCTGCCGCATGCAGCAATAATCCGTGCTTATACGCAACCCATGAGAACGAGAGTGTGCTATACGTGTAAGGCAAGCACTGATTCATGCAGCTGAAACAGGACCCATTATTTTCCTGCACTTGAACCCTCAAGAGTCTGTATAAAAAAAGCTTGTGAAAAACGCGAAATTTGAATATGCAATCAAAAGGTTAATAGCTAAAGTACTTTTAGAATGCAAGAATATGACTAGGAGGGCTAATGCCAATACGTTGCTGACTCGTTGAATCGCAAACTTGGATGCCTTTCAGCGCATGGAATCCTGCCACCACAGAAACAACACGAGCAAGCACTCGCCTTTCAAAAACTCCTATACCGCCTGTCTTGACAAAAACTGTTTTACGGTGTGGCGAAACGTCGAGAGAAATATAAAAGATTGAACAGCATACCTGGTTGGAGGCATAGCATTTCAAAGGTAAATCTCTTTGAAGACCGGGGAGCAAGGGACCCAAGGTTCTGCGCAAATCATCGCATGCAGAGCGATAATCAAGTGGGATTATGACGTAATGAGAGTTCAGCGTGCCTATCTGGTGCCGTAAATTACCAACTGGTTAGGGCCCTCAAGAAAAAAGGGTTCAAGCTCCTGAAATTTGACGCAGAGCAGAAGTTCCGACGCTGTATGCAGTCGGTTAATGACTTCCAGCTCGACAGTAAAGGGCCGGTCAACCTGCGGCAGCATACGATACGCAACCATAACTACCTGCATCAACAGGGTCGTCCATATGTCACAGGTAGACTCACAGCCACGCACCACGTCATATCCCACATCAGCTGTGGGTGTCCATATGGGTGCTAACATACCTCCACAGAAGGTGGAAATGAAGCTAGGCGAACTTCCAATGGCTGCATTGGTTTGGGCACGTTCGTCAAAACGTAGTCACTTAAGGTACCAATTCCCCCTGATTCTGTTCGCCACTGAAGCATCAGCTGTCCGAAACTTGAAAGCTGCTGCAATGGAGCAGAAGACTCATATAGACCACTCATAGTGTCTCCTTGTCAGCTACGACTCATGATATATCGAATTGCTTAGCCTGCCGAGAACGGGGATCGCTATGGCCTGCGCTTGATATATTTGGAAACTTGCCTTTACTACATCGTCTAGAAGTAACTGTGGAGTATTGGGTGAGAAAGCAAAAACCAAGCTGAAGCTGTCTTTCGGTCGAAAGTTGTAAATGCCTTTACAGACCCTGTGCACGCTTAACACCCCTGAACAAACTAAATATCAACTGCAGTAGCGCGCTCGTGCCCTGTCCCAGTACGCCACGTCAGCACTCCCCCTTCGCACATTTCCTAAATGCTAATTCGGGTAACGTGTCTCTTCCAGAACTCACAGGTCTGAAACCGGCCCGGAGCAATCCATTCTGGTGCATTCTAGGCCCTCACTGCATAACACGGAAACTTCGTTGAGGAAAACAAATTGTTGGGAAACGTTGAGCAGCGAGCATTCGACAACCGCCCTATCCTGCGTTCACAAGGTCAGGTTCACAGGAATTAACAAGTACCAAAGTTAACACAATTAGTTAAACCGTTCCTCGACATCGGATTCGTTTGGATGAGCCACAGTCCAGGCAGAACCCACGATGGCCGCGTTTGTTCTGAAGCACGTACTTGCAAATGGGCAATGCGGTGGGTTACTTTAAAGGGACTTTGGGCAGTAAATTTGAAAGACTTTTTGAATGACTTCTGATCCGACGATGCGGCGATGTAATGCGAGATAGAACAGACGAGCCTAGTGAACGCCCGAGTATGCAAGCCGTAGACACTGAATACGTAAGGTTTATAGTTGTTTCCTAGACTCACCTAGCGATGTCACAAAGTCAGGAGCCGGCCAACTCACATGCATGTTCCTGATTCCCCCAATTGATGGACTATACTGCAATCGAATGATTCATTTGGATTAAGATTTCGAATTGGGTCCTCGGAGTTATCAAACAGTAGGAAACGTGACTTCCCCAAAAATAGTTCGACCTGCGCAACAGTATATCCAGCGTAGAGAAAGTGGCGCATCTCCAGACTTGGAAGCAACACTTCTGTTCGTCATGCTAGGCGAGCATGAAACACTGATATGGGGACACACCTGCAGCGTTACGTTGATAGCCTGCGTAGTTGACGGGTTTGCAATATTGATATAAGCTGAAAATGCCTCCCCACTGAACACTCGTCTGATTATCAGGGGCACATACACACTGCTATTACACTCCAAAAAGAAAAGCCTTTTCTTATGTAACTACGACTGCGAACAGCAAAACGCCTGTATGCCTGCGCAGTGCGAGACTCACCCCTGTGTCACAGGCAGCAAGAGGGCGTGGGAGCTCGTCAGCCATTTTTCGTTTATCGCCCCCTCTAAACTTGTTAGCGCAGGATCGCCATCGGCATGAGTCATGTCACTTAGAGAAACAAGTGGCCATGGTTGAGGATCCCATGATGGCTGGGTGAGCCGCATGACTTTCTGCGAAAGAACGTACATGACTGTATTGCATGACAAGGCTGGTCAACGCAACCTATGCCAGTCCATATCTCCATACTATGTTCTGGTACTGCATGCTTACCAAAGATAGATATTCCCTTTCATTGGCGGTCATGTTCAAGCTACGGCTGTAGCACTGGTTTATGTGATGGGTAGCAAAGAACGCTGTCACGTGCCTTGGCCCTGTGATGGAATCAAACGGCTTTATATAATGTTGAATCCAGCGAATCCTTCAGTTCCAATCCCCGTACACTTGACTCATCACGTTGAATCGCTCCACGATTGGCTGATGCATGCAGCTGTGAAACGTAGCTTACTATTCTTTGCCGTTACCAGGTTATATGCATTGAGTGAAAACAGTTGTGCATTTTACTTCAGACTAGCAAGAATGGCGGGCTGTCAACTGTGCAGACGTCTGTTCTGTTTTTGGTTCGTAGCCCCAGTCTCCATATGCATGTATTATATCTAAGAGAATAATCAAGGCCTAATAAACAGCTTTGTTAGAAAACTATGTTCCCGTAAATAAATTAGGAAAATAATGTGCAAGACAACGTACAGGGGTGTCAGTTTCAAGCTCCTATGGGAAATCGATCTTGGGCTTTCCCTAAGTTCATGTGTACAGCTATTAAACAGACTGAGACTGGAGAAACTCTATATTTGGAATTAAAGTTTAAATGGTTAAATAGCAATAACAATGTCAACATTTTAATGTTTGGTTCCAATAAAAGCTCTAGGTGAGCAAATTGATGCTCAAACCAAGAGTTCATGACACTAAAAATGCCAATTGGACAGCCTAGTACGCAAAATTGTGCGTTGAGTCCAGCTGTATGGACACCTAGCAACGCTGGCAACAGCCAGGCGCTCCATGGTGAGCCAGAGTTTTCCAGAGTTCACCACGCTGAACTCGACTGAAAAAAATATTTCCCTTTTCAGCTCCGTTCTTCCTGCCAAGATGAGGAACGCAGCAAGTGTTGGACTGTGCGTTGGTCTGTCCGTTATTGGAGCAGTTGCGAATGATGTCCTCAAACCAGAGGCTGACTACCGAGATTTTCGCCACTACCAGCTTAGCAATGGCATGCATGCTATAGCTGTGCATCATCCCAGGTCAACTGAGGCAGGCTTCGCCGTGGCGGCAAATACTGGTAGTTTGTACGACCCCAAAGAAGTTCCTGGTCTTGCGCACTTTTTGGAGCACATGCTTTTTCTCGGAACATCCAAGTACCCCGAACCTGAGAGCTACGACGGTTTTTTGACGGAAAACGGAGGCGCAAATAACGCGTACACTGACGAAGAAAAGACGGTTTTTTTCAACAAGGTTACGGACAGTGCCTTTGAAGATGCGCTTGATCGATTCTCCGAGTTTTTCAAGTCCCCTCTTTTTAGCCGCCAATACGAGGAGAAGGAGGTTAATGCCATTGATGCGGAGCATCAGAAAAATATCCCCAATGATGATGAGCGGGCTTGGTACACTATCCGTTCCTTGGCGAATGGGCCCATGTCCCACTTTGCAACAGGAAATTCTGCAACACTGAGCACCGACCCAAAGGCTAAAGGAATTGACCTCGTTGATCGTCTTCGAGATTTCCACACCCAGTACTACTGCGGATCCAATATGGTAAGCGAGCTCGAATCCGTGCAGATGTTCGCACAAGCAAAACGTATCCTATAACGTAGGTTGCCGTGACTATTTCGCCTCGTTCTCTTGACGAGCAGGAGTCGTTGATCAGGGAAAAATTTGAGGGTAAGATGACCGGTGCATATTGAATAGAACTATATTTTGCACAGAATAGTTACAGGTGTGTCGGCCGGTCATGCTGACTGGCTTGGAATGGTCCAATGTCCTGGTCCCATGTTCGACACTGTCAAGCCTTTTGACGCAAGCAACACTGGAAAATTCATTCATCTCCAAAGCTTCTCCTCGGAGCCCACTCTTTGGGTCGCATTCGGCCTGCCAGCCACACTTACATCTTATGTGAGTTCAGTTGAATCCTGATCAGTGACGCGTTGTTAAACCTTCGTCACATTTCAGAAGAAACAACCCACCAGTGTCCTAACGTATTTGCTGGAATACACAGGAGAGGGTTCCTTGGCAAAGCGACTTCGCCTTCTTGGCCTTGCCGATGGCATCTCTCCAGTCGTTGATAGGAACACTATTAGCACATTACTCGGCATTAAGGGTAAGCTCTATTGTTCACGGCGAGAGGATCAGTGCATATCGACTTCGGTGCAGTGGACCTCACTGAGAAAGGAGCAACGCACCGCGGACTCGTTCTTCAAGAAATATTCTCTTACATCAACTTCTTGCGTGATCATGGCGTCGGCCATGACTTGGTTTCCACCTTGGCCCAGCAGTCCCACATCGATTTCCATACCACACAGCCAAGCACATCGCTTATGGACGAAGCAGCGCGTCTTGCTCACAATCTCTTGACCTATGAGCCTTACCATGTCATCGCTGGGGATTCACTGCTGATTGATGCCGACCCTCGTCTGACAAACCAACTGCTCCAAGAGATGTCCCCGTCCAAGGCGATTATTGCCTTTTCTGATCCTCAGTTCACCTCGAAAGTCGACAGCTTTGAGACGGATCCATACTACGGCGTGCAGTTCAAAGTCTTAGACCTTCCCCAGCACCACGCCATAGCCATGGCCGTTTTGACTGCCACACCAAACGCCTTCCGCATGCCACCACCGCTAATGCATATCCCCATGGCCTCCGAGTTAAAGATTCTCCCCGGTCTCATGGGGCTAAATGAACCAGAACTCATCAGCGAGCAGGGAGGAAACGCAGGGACTTCCGTTTGGTGGCAAGGCCAAGGAAGCTTCGCACTTCCAAGGATCGCCGTACAGCTTATTGGAAATATTTCAAAAGACAAGGCAGACCTACTCTCCCGCACTCAAGGATCTGTTGCCCTAGCGGCGCTAGCAGAGCATCTACAGGAAGAAACCGTGGACTTCCAGAATTGCGGCATCACTCACAGTCTTGCTTTTAAAGGAACTGGCTTCCACATGTCGTTCGAAGGCTACACGCATGCGCAACTCGGCAAGATCATGTCCCACGTAGCTGACTTGCTCAAAGAACCGTCAGTGTTGGAGCCTGAGCGTTTCGAAAGGTAGAAAAAAACGTGTTGGCCGTATGTTTCATCTACACTAACTCGCATGTTCCTCTAGGGTGAAGCAAAAACAGATGAAGCTTCTCGCCGATCCAGCAACCAACATGGCCTTTGAACACGCTTTCGAAGCTGCTGCTATCTTGACGCGCAACGACGCGTTCAGCCGCAAGGACTTGCTCGATGCACTTGAGCAGACCACCTATGATGAGTCGATAGCCAAGCTCGGCGAACTCCAAAACGTTAGCCCACTACTCCAGACTCGCGGCCCTAATATGTTACGTTTATATGCGCATTCAGGTTCATGTTGATGCGTTTGTCATGGGAAATATTGACAAAGATCAGTCTCTCGAATTGGTTGAAGGCTTCCTTGAGCAAGCTGGGTTCACCGCCATTGACCACGACGACGCCGCGGAATCCCTCGCAATGGAACAGAAGCAGACTATTGAGGCAACCCTGGCAAACCCCATAAAGGGGGACAAAGACCACGCAACCTTGATGCAGTTCCAGCTTGGAATTCCCTCGATTGAAGAGCGCGTGAACCTTGCAGTGTTGAGTCAGTTCCTCAACCGTCGTATTTATGACTCTCTTCGCACGGAAGCTCAGTTGGGATATATTGCCGGAGCAAAAGAGTCACAGGCCTCCTCTACCTCTCTGCTTCAGTGCTTTGTTGAGGGGTCGAAGACCCATCCTGATGAAGTTGTTAAAATGATTGACGCGGAGCTAGCGAAAGCAAAGAATCATCTTGCAGATATGCCTGACGCCGAACTGGCCCATTGGAAGGAATCGGCTCGCGCAAGGCTCGTGAAGATGGATGCCAACTTCGTCGAGCAGTTTAGCCGATCTGCCGGAGAAATATTTTCTCACGCGAACTGCTTCACCAAGCGGGATTTGGAGTTGAAGTACTTGGACAACGAATTTTCCCGCAAGCGCTTATCCCACACTTTTGCGAAGCTATCTGACCCCTCAAGGCGAATGGTAACTATATAGAAGGTCTTCGCATTTATCATTTTTTCGCCAACCCGGCTGATTTCAGGTCGTTAAGCTCATTGCAAATCTGGAGCCTGCCAAGGAGGTCACGCTCATTGGCGAAGCAAAAGGACAGGAAGCAGCACTACTTCGACGTGGCGATGGCGGTAAGAAGCGTTGTCTTCCATTCAGAGGACGATCGAGAAATACTCTCACTTTAGCAGAGGAAGTCATCAAGGCTCCGACGAAATTGTTAAGCCTCGAAGACAAATTTGTTTCCCAAGTGCAGCAAGCTAACGGTTATTTCCCCGATGTTTCTGTTTGCGAGCTTCCTCCTAGCCTCCTCTCACTATTCGAACTCATGGAAGATCTTTGAGCTAATCAGTTCTCTGATTGTTCGCTAATTAACCTTTCCCTTTTTACTTGTGGTGACTTTTCTGGATAATAACCAGTTTTACGGCTGTCAATCAGTTTTACCAGTATACACAGTTTTACAAAGGCTGATCCTTTAACAAGTCTTGAGTGCAACTTTTCAGAGTTTTGCTGTTTGCACCATTTGACTTTTTAACAGGCAGCGACCTTTAGCGAGCAACCTGCTTTTTGTGAATACCGCGACAAACAATCACGGGATCCAATTTGGTTGTTAGGCGAGCAATTGTAACCAAGGGCCCCCCTCAGCCTGGCCAAACAATATTTCGACTTCCGCTGGGGCGGGATACATTATTTCACGATTTTCTAATAAGGTAATGCCGAACGGTGCATTCTTTTTTACAAGCATCTGTTGAAATGCTGAGAATCCCGTAATGCATTTTTCTAGTGTGCGTTTTACTGAATTCACGGGTAGGCAGGCACTGTTGTTTTGAACCCATTTCGCAACCTTCGGCAATATCTCGTAGAGGGCGATGGGCAACCCCGTGAGCAATCCCGCATACAGGACCCGCCTGTACATAAAAAATCTGTGTATTGTTAAACTGGCATGAAGGCAAGAGGGCATGCTGATTCTATATCTGAAGTTTTAACGTAAATTAGAGAGAGTCCTCACTCCAGGGATTATAGCTCACTTGCATGACATAGGCTGTGGGGCACTTTGGATAAGGAATGACGGAACGAGGATCTGCAGCAGTGATATTTGTTCGCTACATGGCAGCTTCTTAATGTCCTTAGTGACCCCTCCACTTTGATGCGGTGACTCTTCACTAATGTTGATCGTGCCAAAAGATGGAAATGAAATGCCAAAACAACACAGCTTGGTAAAACAGTCTCCGGTTGTTTCCAGCTCTTTTTCTTTCTGAGCATAAGGATCAGAGGCGATGATCAAGCCATTGCACCAGAGGATATCTGGTAGAAGGATCGGCGGGAAGTTTATTCGGAGGATTACGTGAGACACCACATCTGAGGTGAAACCAAGAGAGCTATGCCTTCCCCCTTCTTGAGCAGGACTTGTGCCTTGAACTCCCGCAGCACGACACACTGTGCTTCGGATCACTTCTATGCAAAGTTGCGTTTTGCCAATAGCTGTCCTGCCGTATAGCTTAGCGACAGCGCGTATGGGAGGCCCTTTGACAAAGCACTCCAAGTCGCAACGAAGCAGCTGCAGCTCTAGAAGCCTCTCAAAGTCGGAGTATGCTGCCTTCGATTTTGCAACAACCGTAAGGCCAAGCCAGGATTCTTCAAGGTGGATGACAACACCGAAATTGTGCTGCTGAGATGATAGCACTGGGTATTTGCCATCTGGGCTCTGATTGCGAAGGAAAGTAACAAGCGACTCGCTCGCATATTCTCCAGTATAATCATATGACCTCGAGTCTCCTCGTGTGCTAGTGCTGGGATGCAAACACCATTTAAGCGGCTTGAAAACTACCCAATAGGAAGGCTGTTCATAAACGATTATTGGTGCCTCTACGTTGGTTTGGCCAGCAAGGCTGCCAACGATATTGAAATGTACGACGTCTCGAATGTTCGGTTGAAACGTCTTTACAACACTGGGTTGTAATTTTTCAACGCGATTTTGGCGAATTTCCGCTTGACTACCTCTAACCAAACCGTGTTGTTGAGGATTAGTCGATTTAGCGGCGTGAGACGCAACCAGGACGATAGATTGTTTCGCACCAGTAAGTTTTTGCATTACAACGTCTGAGCTACAAACTTGAGGGGTTGTTGGAGCTAGCGGCTTGCCTGAGGTGGATGTGAATGCGCCACTGTGTAAGATAGGAAGGGATATACAGGGCAGTTCATGTTGGCCTGAGGGGGCCATGGGTGGGGGGGAGGCAATTAGCCTTTCAGCGTTTTCCATATTAGCGCATTGCGATTTTACTAGCTGAATTCTTTTGTAGAGTTTTCCGTGAACATGTAAGCTTATGCACGAGTATGTGACTGCGATATTGAGTAGGGTCACTCGGCTGCCTCGAAGGGAATTTTTCTTCCGCTCAGGGGAAACAAATTAAAATAAATAAAATTCTTGTAACACAAAATTTATGGGTTTTGGACCAACTCAAACGTGGAAGAAAGAGGAAAGAGCGGCGACTACACTGATCAATATAGCATGCATCAACATGAAAACACCACATGGCTGAGCTTTACGCAAAAAATATAGAAAACTAGCTCCGTCGTATCCAAAAATGGCAAGCTTTATGCAACACTTGCTTACAAGTACAATGTTTTCCGGTCGTTTCTCTTTAGAGCACTCACAGGAAAGCTTTATTTGGGTAGGTGCAAAATCTTCTAGCATTTCCTGCTTCGCAAACAAACAAGAATTCGTTGAGGAAAGATGCTAAGCTGCATATCGGCATGATCGAGTTCTGAGGGTTGAAATCCCTGCTGTGCGTACACCTGAACCTCGACTCTGTGGCTCGCCGACCGCCACAAATTCATTTCGAATGCTAGCCACAATTTCTCACGTTAGGTTGGCATACGTTGAACGACCGAAACAACGGACAGCTAGGTACAATGCGTTCCCTTCTGGTCGTCGCCGGTATTGCCGGTTGCAGTTCCTTTGCTGCAACCGATGCGCGACATCGTTTTCTGAATGAAACGCTTGAGGAGCCCGAGGATGTGATGTTGAAGACAGCTGAACTCCAAACCGATCTGATCAAAGAACCTCCTATGACGATCAAGTTGGACAACCGATACAGGTTCACTGGTCTGGGCGAATTGGTCTCCCAGTTGATCGACCACCACACAACACTTGGTAGTGTTGGCTCAACTGGAACAATGGCTCGGCAGAAGTTGCTAAACTACCACAACAGCCAATACTTTGGCGAAATTAAAATCGGAACTCCTGGCAGGAGATTCGTTGTAGTAAGCCACAGATTTTTCATGCCTTATCATCCAGCAACGGGTTTTACCTGCACTCGCAACTTCAGGTATTCGACACTGGATCTTCGAATTTATGGGTCCCCGCAGCGGAATGCGACAAGTAAGGACTTACTCCTGTAGAGCCTGAAATCACGGCACTCATGAGCATTTGCAGAGGAGGATGTGCCCCTCACGAGAAGTTTGACGCGAAGTATTCAAGCACGTTCTCACCCATTAGGACGCTCACTGGAGATCCCGCGGTAGCATTTATCCAAGTAAGCGCAATGCCTTCGTATCATTTAAGGCGTCATATAACTAACACCTTTTGCAGTACGGAACGGGGGCCTGCGTTCTTAAAATGGGGCGTGACATAGTAGAGATTGGCGGCATGTAAGTTTTCAGAAGCCTATTGGCTGCCAACGACTGTTTTCATTCTTCTATTCCGCAGCAAAGTGCCTAACCAAGCAATCGGCCTAGCGGTTGAGGGTGCGTTGGCAATAACCCATGTTTTTTCGTTGACAGACAAGCACATCAGTCTTTCAGAATCCACTCATCCGTTCGCCGATCTTCCCTTTGATGGCCTTGTCGGATTGGGATTTCCAGATGTTTCCGGGGAAGAAGGACTTCCTTCAAGCGCACTGCCCATTGTGGACCAAATGGTCAAGGAGGTCCGTTGCTACTGCTACATTCGATGCGTTTTCAACATCATGCAACACTGCAACAGAAAGTATTGGACCGCAATGTGTTTTCTGTGTATATGAGTGAAGATATCAATCGGTATGAGAATGAATAAGTTAGCTCGCATGCATTCATCCCAAACTCTTATGAAATCAGGCCCGGAGAGATTTCGGTAAAAAACTCAAACATCAATTTCAAAGCATAGTTGTAGCTTGGCCGCAGTTTGGTGCAGCGGATCCCAAGTACACATTCAGTGGGCACACTCCCAAGTGGTTTCCCGTCATCTCTCTCGGTAAGCTATTAGATTCCTTTTATACTTGCTTTCCCAATATCCTTTTCCTTAGACTATTGGTTTGTTGTTGATGGCAGCCGTACGGCCACACCCACAACTAACATTAATTTGTGCTTAGGGAGATTGGCCTTCACGGAATGAAGATAAACGGCAAATCATTTGGCGTGTGTGAAAAACGTGGCTGTCGTGCAGCTGTGGATACAGGGTCCAGCTTGGTATGATAGACACAGATGCAGCTCAAAAAATTGTGTCTATATGGTGGCTCTAGATCACTGGTCCCTCGTCTGTCATCAACCCTCTGATTAAAGCTCTCAACGTCGCTGACAACTGCTCCAACCTTGGGACCCTACCTACTGTGAGATTCAACTTCAGCTTTCCTGTCGTCTCGAGCACATGACCTTTGTCTTCAGCTAACATTTGTCCTTAAAGACATCTACGGAAGACTCGTAAACTTCAGCCTCGAACCTAGGGACTACGTGGTCGAAGAGCTCGATGCCGTAATTGTTATTTGCATGTTATCCTGATTCACTGAAAAGTGAGCTCCGTACAGAGAGGCAACCCCAATAGCTGCGCAGCTGGCTTCATGGCCATGGTAAGAAATCACATTACGCATGCAAGACACCGTCAGGGGTGAACTGCTCCACCAGGATGTCCCAGCCCCTCGCGGCCCCCTGTTCGTGCTAGGAAATTCTTTCATCCGGAAGTACTACAGCATATTCGACCGCGATCATATGGTATGAGCAGTGTTTCTTGAAGTGCAAAAATCCTGTTATTCTTATCTTTGCATTTTCAGATGGTTGGCTTCATGCGGTGAGTCTAATATGGTTTGCTACCATGTAGATGAAAGGAATGTTCGGCCCCTTGCAACGAATGCTTTAGGGCAAACCACGAAGGTACGCTAAGTGCAAACGCTTTCGGTAACTCCGCTCTCCAATGTAAATGCACACCAACAGGTTCCGGACCACTGATCAAGGGATACCCGTCATCTGCATCAATGGCGCCCGCGTCGTACCTTGTTGCAGCCAGCGCTGCTGCAGTCGCGCTGGCCCTCGTTTGATTGTTTTAAGAACAGTCTGGATGTGTAACGGTGCGATAGTTGCCACCTCCGGCACTTTGCGGAAAGGTCGTTCATTCAATCATCTACAGTTTCTAGCGTTTCACCCTACGCCACAAACCACAATACATGCAACTCCATCCAGTCTTAGAGTGCCACATTCTAGAGATAGTCGCTGTTACGCAAGTTATGACATAGTGTCAGAGCGAACATTGTTTCGTGCAAAAAGGCCCACATAAAGATTGAACCGCCGTCGCTTGCGCTCCGGTTCGTTCGATAACTGTTCAAAAAGATCATGACTCCATTTACCATCCGCGTTGCTGGCCGCTGAATGAACGCATACACTGAATAATGCACACTCCATATGATGCTAAGACCTCATATTGCTTTACGTACGGGCCACCAAGTTTCTACTGGGTTACGTACCCGCTGCTTGCCTACGATCCTGTTGCCCTCGTCCCAAGATTCCACCCTGGTCACATGATCGCACAACAGTGAAAAGAAAAACCTTCAACCACCTATTCCTACATGCTGTGTAAAAGCAAGCCGATGTTACATACTCGTACCATTTTTCTGCTGCCTGCTCCTGTTTGATAAACCATTTCCCGGCCTTTCTGCGGAAGGTGTAGATGAACTCCACCTGGCCGTTGGAAAAAGCCATTCTGCAGCTGCATTCGTTGCGCCTCGCTAGGAGTCGTAGTTGCGCTTTGGTAATGAAGTGGGGAAAACAAATTTCTGTCACTGTACCCGCCAACTATCCGCACAGATCTGCCTGCGTTGCTAGGGTATGGGAGGTATGGTAAATCGAATCGCTCTTCCCTTGAAAAACGGTTCCAGCCATTAGAGTAAGCTGGATGAAATCGGTTTACGCCAGACAATACACGGTCGCCTCTTCCCGGAACGAGACGTTGAACCCTATAATATCTTCTCGGGGGTGATTCTCTTGATGCGCGATGACGCTCTCCTCCACCAGGCGGCGTGGCTCTGGATCCTACAGCCACAATTCTACGACTCACAACAGTTCTGTCAACTTCTCTGCTGCGTGTAACATCTTCATTTGAGGTCAGTCTTGCATAGGGCTTCCTAGGTTCATCAAGGGGAGGAGAATCTGCAGCGTCATCGGTTCCTGTATCCACTAGGACTGATGGTCCAGACGAACGCTTATGATCGCCATGCTGGCGTCCTTCCGATTGCTGCCTAGAAGGCGGGTTTATCAACGACGGTGACCTATTCCTTTTGGGGTCGGCGGGGATGGCACGGCAGTCCCCCTTGGGAGTAGTTTCGGCTTGTTGTTGAGACGGTGCAATACCCTGAACACTGCTTTCTTCGCCAGAACCTTCAGGGGCTGAAGGAGGCTCAATTGCCTCATTGGATTTTCTAGGCTCTTTCTCTGGTGCAGCTTGCTCCTGCGCCGTAGGCGTCGGCGGACGGCTGCATAGACGGTCTTTTGTCCCATCGTGGCCAACTTCTGTGTCCCGAATGTGGACAGAGTTCGAGCGTGACAAAGATTCATTCTTTGTAACTTTCGAAAGCCCCTCCCTTCTGTCACACGATGCTTCAGATCTTCCGCTAACATGCTTTTCTCGAAGCTCGTTGGCATCAGCATCTGCTCTAAGGGCTTCCAGCGACGGAATCTTGTTACTTTCCCTACCTACAGAACGTCTAGGCAAATTAACCCCTTCGTTGTCAGCGTTCCAGGATCGAGAAGAGGAGAGGTCCGGAGTGGGGCAATCCGCCGAACGGCATGAAGACCCTCGGTGTGAATGCTGCTCTTGTTGCTGTGAGCGCCGGGTCGGCGCATCTGCTACCCGCTCTCTTGACACGCTGTGCGACAACCGAGGTGAAGTATCATGGGGTGTCAAATGCCGAAACGGTGTCCCATCCCCCCTCCTCCGCTTGGACCCACTGCATGACCGTCGACGTGAACGTTCATCGTGAGATGGTGAGCGCCGATTCGGCGTTCTGTATCCCTTACGCCTAGACCCGCTGCATGACCGTCGACGTAAGCTTCGATCATTGCTTGACGAGTGCCTAGTCGGGGTGGCTCCTTTTCTTTCCCTCGATCGACGAGATTTGTCAATATCGGGCGAGCGTTGGCTAGGCGTCGCTGCTGTCCTATTCTTGGATCTGCTGCCAGACCTGGTTCTGCTGCGAGACCATTTTGGATTTCGGTCACGCGATAGCAAGCGTCGGATAGGCGAGGACGCCTTTCGCTCTTTTGACTCGTTGGAAGAGTGTTGACGGCATTCACTACGCTGTGACCCACGTCGATCTGAACGGTAGTTCACCGGTGCATATCTATCTGGGGAACAGGGCTTTGTGCTTCTTCCTCTGTAGTAAGGCGGCTCACATCGCTCTGGCGTACGATTCCTACGAAGCTGTCTTTCAGGAGAAGCGTGCCTTCTCCGTTCTCTAAAATCTTCGCGCCTCTCCCGGTATCTGCCTCTTGATTCTGATCTGTTGCCTACATCCCGTCGTTCTCGCTGTTCACGCGGCACAAAACTTTGGCGTCGAACACTGCGCGATGGGCTCCGGGACGGCCCCCGCTGAGCATCTCGTGATCTCAAATAGGATGCCTTACTTCCAAAACGCGCCGACGGAGCATCTCTCTGCTGATATCTTTCATTTCTGGTGTAGGAGTCAAGGCTCCTGCTCCGCCGATGCCAGGGGGAGCGGCTTCTACTGAGACGGTATGGTGCACTGCGGCGACCTCGGTAAACGCGTGTATCGCGACCATGACGAGATGCAGAAGGACTTCTACGTCGGTATCTGTCGGAGTACTCTGGGCTTGGATTACGATAGGGGCGCCGATGGTAGTCTGCACCTTTTTGGGGCCGAAAGTCTGGGCTTCTCTGATCGGCTCGGCCACCTCGACGCCCACCATAACTACCCCTGCCTCCCGAAAGGCTCCTCCGTGGTTCTGCACCACGATCATAACTCATCGTTAAACTACAGCACCAAATGGGTTTAAAAGGGGAATAACCACGTAACTTCCTGAAGCGATACAATGTATCCAGTGCACTGAATCCAAAGACCAAGATGACCCTCTTTACTGGATGTTCGTCCTTGGAGGACGCGACTGCGTGCCTCGCAGATGAGCATACACACACAAGGGCGCTTTACCAGGTACGGCCAGCCGACGGTGGGCTTTCCTGACGCGATTCGGTAGACGATGGGTGAAACCTGCACAAATGATTTCTCAGGATGCAGCCATAGACGGGATGGCACGTATCCGTCGCTATTTGCTAAGTGTGGCAAGAGCCTCTTTTGGGAACAGCCCCAACACCTTGGTTCCCGGAAGCATAGACACAGGACAGAATGGCAATAAGGCAATATTTATAAGATTTTGTGCGTAGGCAGATATAAATAATGCAGAGTATGAAGCCAATCCGATTCTACCCCCACTAGCATGCAAAAGGAGACATGGTGGCAGACTCCACAGGGTACGCACCACTGACCTGTGGCTTTCCCCGCATCCTAATAAGTCTGTTGAAACCATCAAATAGTTAACATACAGAAAAGCCCTGGGATTGCTGTTGCACCATCCGGTACAGCCCCATCGACACATTATGGCTTCTAGACACTAGGCCAGCCCCACATATCCAAGTAGGCACTCCTGCACTCTTAGCTGTCTACACTAAATGCATCTCTATAAACTTGTTACCTTCCAAGTTTTCGGCGGCAGAGTAGGGCTTACGCTATTCCATTTGTCTTTTGTGGAACCATGGCTGACGGAGACGTACAGCCCATCTCTGAGCGTTTGATATTGCCTATGGGAGATGACATGCACACACATCTGCGGCAAGGACAACTGATGGACATTGTCACTAGGCAAATACGCAAGGGGGGTTGGTAAGCGCGGCCAGCTCCAAAGTCGATATGAACACCGCCTGATACAAAATCGATTGAGCACTAGCGGCATGTTGACCCATTGTGTTCAGGACACCGGGCTGTGGCAGCCTCGCTTGTCTGCAGCGAAACCACGGATTCTATTGCCTGTGCCTTGTGAATGGTCTCAGTGACAGAGTCTTGGTGATGCCCAACACTGTTCCGCCGATTGTGACGTGTTCACAGGCTCTCAAGTACAGGAATGAGCTACTCGAGAGCGTACGTTACGATGTGATACAGCTCATCCTCTGTAGACACCTCCTGGGGAAGCCGTCCGTGTCTGGTCAAAAACGCATCTTTACTTGCGCTTTTCTCCGAGCCAGTTAGTGGAGACGTGAAAGCTTTTGTTTTGTGATAAACGGTTGATGCTCTTGCAGGACTCTAGAGTGGATTACCTCATGACACTCTACCTCACCCCAGATGTTGATCCTAACGACCTTGCCGAGAACGCGAAGCGATCGCACGTTGTAGGGGTACGACAGTGCAGGATCCCTTAATAGTAGTACAATAGAAACGTGGGTGCTAAAGAGGTTGATAGATCTCGTGAGACCATGTGCAGCATTAGCAGGGCGGCGACTCGTTTTCTACAAAGGCTTTATGTTTCGAGGCGGGTTTCCTTTCTGTCTCAATTCAGGTCAAACTATATCCACGAGGTGTGACAACGAATTCTGATGACGGCGTGGAGGTCAGCCTTTACCAAATCCACCTTTTTTATGTGCAAATTACTATTTACTTGCTTGCTGAAGCAAAGAGAAGGCAGCCGGACTGCGCATTTTGAAGAGCCGGAAGGATTGTCGTCCCTGCAGGACCTCTCGGCGTTCCACAGTGTCTTCAAGGTAATGGAGAGTTGTGGCTTGACCCTCCACATTCATGGTGAAATGGTTGGCGCCCCGCCACTCCGCGCAGAAGACATGTTTCTTCCTGCGTTTGAAGACGTAAGTCGCACGGTCTGGGAAATGCATACAAGAGAGAATGGGCCTGTAATACTGAGCTTGTTTACCGCATTTTTTGTACCTTTTTACTATTTTCTGCCCTATCTAAAATAATTTGCTCGCAGATACACTCACGATTCCCCGATCTAAAGATTGTTTTTGAGCACATCTCCACAGCAGCGGCGGTTCGCGCTGTGAAGGGGAAGCGGAATGTCGCTGCCACCATTACAGCTCACCACCTTCGAGTGCGCAGGGAGTCAAGCGAGGGGTTCCAGCAGGCTTTTTTACCTTGTGGTGGTGACACTATTCTACCTATTTCCAACACCCTAGGCTGCAATAACTGCAGAAAGTTTTCTGCAGTGTGCCGAGGACTGAGCAATACTCTCTGTGGGCTTGTGCGTTGTAGCTTACAATTGCTGATGTCTTTTCTCCAGAAGATGTGTCGAAGCACATGAATGCCAGGGATTCGGCAATTGATTCGTGTGCCTGTTATCCGCACAATTTTTGCAAGCCAGTAGCCAAATTAAAAGAAGATCGCGAAGAGCTCATTCGTGTGAGCACATCTGGGTTCTATTACACGTCACACACAACACAAATTGTTGCACTGTTGAATGTTTATTTATTGGTATTTCTTTATATTTTTCGAATTTGGTTTTTCCCGGTACTACAGGTCATTCAAGAGGGCAACCCCCAGTTTTTCCTTGGATCTGATTCCGCTCCCCATCCAAGGTAATCAGGTGTGATGTCTCAGTGCCATTTTATTTTGTCACTGCTCCCCGAATAGACAACTTGCTAGGGATGGGGGATGTTTGCAAGCCTGAAATTCGGGGACGGGGGGCATATAGCTTTACCTCTTGTATTCTTGCTTTCACGTTTCCCAGGACCAAGAAAGATTTAAAGCCGCCTGCAGCTGGTGTATTTACACAGCCATTCCTTATTGCGGTAAGGATGCATTGCAGTAATCTTAGTTTACGGGTCTTGTGTTTAGGATTTAGTTGGAGTGTGATCGTGAACCCAGCAGTGTTTCTCAGCACTGCTTTGTGATATCGAAGAGGGGTGCAATTTTGGCAGTATCTTTCTTCACTTTTTTGTATTCAGTACCTCGCGGACTCTTTCTCCCGCGCAGGGTGCCTTGACAAGCTGCGCGGGTTTGTTTGTGAAAATGCGGCAGCTTTTTTTGGCTTTAGCAAGAAGGGTGGGTGCAGGCGAGGCTGTTTGCAACTAAAGCTAAACAGCCAAAGCCGGGGGATGTGCAGAGTCACAATTTTGGCTACTGAAGGCGCGCCCCAAGTACCCTATTAATAAGCTCAATAAAAATATTAATGCGTGTGATAGTGAATGTGTTTCGAGACAGAACTAGTTGAAGGCCAGGACTGTATTGTACTGGAGCATACGCCCTGCGTGGTAAGAACCAGTTGGGCTTTTGGCAGTGCTCCTGCCTATATACATAATCCTATTTACATACATCATGTTAGACAAAATATTTTATTTATTAACACAATAAAGCTCTGCCTGTCGGCCAGAGGTTTTCAAGCGCATTGTCCATTGCTGCCTCTGGCTTGTCGGATGGTAGTGGTTTCAAGCACTTGAAGGCCAATAGCTTTGCGTTGTTTGGTTCGAGCCTGGGTGGCTATGCAGGTGCCCAGTGTGATTGGTGGCGAGGGAGGGCCTGAGGATGAAATAGTTCCTTTTCTTGCCGGCGAGAAACTTGCATACACTGCCAAAGTCGCGCCCTTTACAAAGAAATTGCTTCTTTCCTAACTGAAGATTTTTTTACAATCTCTTCACTTTTTTAATATTAGAGTACCAGCAACGCGCTTTTTTGCAGTTCCTTTAGTAGTTAGTGAGACAGGCTGCTAGGTGTTCAAGTGCGCGTGGCAGCATATACCGAAATCAATGCCTGGTTACTATGGGGCCATTCTGATACGTGCAACCTCAGGAGATTGCACAAGCCAGGTGCAATTAGGGGATGCGAGTAATTTTGCAGGATGCAGAAACAATGTCATGCCTCCTGAATTCGTGACGGCTTCTGTAAATATTCATGTAATTGTCCACTGATGGTACTAAGCGAGTTCTCTGGGAGTCACAAACCCTGCTCCCTTTAATATGCTTCTTGTTCCTGCTGCGCCATATACACCTTAAATAAAGTAGATCGCCAACCCTTTGCTGCTCACCACTGGCATTAGCGAAAAAGATGCATGTGGAGGTATTTAAATGAAATACGAAAGTCCTGAGCAGAGGTGGTATTCCTGCTAACAGAATCATGAACTCACACGCATCCCACAGGCTCAGAATTAGCATGCGCATCATTACAAGTATGCTTCTTCTTCGAGTTGTAAACTTCTAGTATGTCCAGGCTAAACGGCGTGCACCGACACTACCACCCCAGAAGTAGTCATCCACAGGGACCGAAAATTAAATTTATTCCCCCTGCAAATATATGACTGCATTAAAACGCCACAATGTTCATTAAAGCTTTTAAGTGAAGGAATCATTAGAAGAGATCATCTGAAGGGCCCGTATAAAGCCTTCACCAGCAGCCGAAGGCCCCACGAGATCCACGATGAAGGAATTCCTCTCTCCCCCAAAATTGAAAAAAGCAAAGAAAGCGAAGTTGTCGTTAACTTTGTTTTTAACGGACGTTGAAAGAAAGGGCTAAAGGGTTTGATACGTTTTAGTTGACTTTAATGTTCCCAGTAACCAAGAAACACGGTTTAAAGGGAGTCGCAATACTTTTAACTATTCGGATTTACTTTGTCTCGTTTGTGAAACCTTGATTAAAGCTGGAAAAGCTAACAACAGAAGAACTTTACAATTCTGGGCGGCAGCCGCAGTGTTCATCTGCTTTTCCTCTGTCCCTGGGGGCTAGAAACAAAAAGCGTTCCACTTTCCATGCTCCTCTTTGCACCTTTCGGATGACGCAATGACCGGTATACGAATTTTGCCTTAGAGCAAACTCTTTCTGATGGTGAGATGTCGATGCCAAGGAAGCCGCGTAAGACGATTCAGTACTGCCGCCAAGAACCAGAGCGTCTGTAATGCCTGTTGTTTAAACCGCTGAATGGTTATTGTTAAAAACGAACATCATTTTAATTGGCATCCTCTGATTTGAAAGCGTCTCCACCTGCTCCTCCCTTGAACGGCTTCTTCGGAACGATAAAAGAGTCTGCAGTGCTTTGGAGCCTGAGAGGGGAAGGACATTTCACCAGCAGCAGCAACTATTGCTGCGTGCTTTTTAATATAGCTTTGAATAGAATGAGAAAGGGCTGCGTCAGGCTGGGGTTTGGATTTAGGCTTAGGGTTAAGAAAGACACAAATGAAATACGAGGCTGATCCTCAGGGGGCCACTGAGGTGGAAGAGCAGCTGCAGCGTTTCCAGCAAGCTGTAGATGACTTGCGCGACACCCTCGCGCAGTTGACTGCAAACCCTCCAAGGGGCAGCCATGACAGACAGGAGAAAATACTCCTCATTCACAGACGCAAACAGGAGGTAAGCAACGCAAATCATATTCAACAATACAGCGGCAGCATGTTGTGCTGTTATTCCCTATGTAGTTTATGGTTTAGGCTCAGGCCTATGCTGGAGTGTCCGCTGAGAGAATAGCCATGTGTGCGATATTTTGATTGGGTGAAGGCAAATGTTTGCAGTCGTTCGGTAGCGTTGGAGCTACGCTGTTCTTCCTCCCTCCTGAGTCCCGACGTGATTTCGAGCCTGGTGCGAAGGCAGCAGATGCTGCAGGAGCAGTACCTGTCTCTCAGTGCAGAGTGTGAATCGCAGTTGCTGGCTGTGAGTAAGGAACAGCTTCTAGATAGATACGCACGTAGCACACAGGAACAGCCACGTGACGATACATTAGAAACAACCGCGCAGCAACAACGCCAGCAGCTGGTTATGCTCGGTGATGAGGCCCAAGACAAAACACAAGTAAACTGAAAAGCATACACAACCCAAACAGCGTTAAGGCTTCTTCAATACAAACGCATATTTGAAATATAAAATAGAATACCTACCTGCGCAGACACTAAAACCACATGCTGAAAAATGCGTGCTATGCAAGAACAATACCCCAAAACCGTCAGCCACTCAACTTCTGTGTTTTGTTTTTGATTTATTTGCAGATCAGCTTGGCACGAACACAGCAGCTGGTTGCCGAGACTGAGGACATGGGGGCTGCAATATTACAGCGCATGCAGCAGCAGAACGAGCAGCTTGAAGGGGTGAAAGACAGACTGGACAATGTGGAATTCAATTTAGCTCGTGCTAAGAGAACAGCCCAATCGATCGCAAAGAACGCAGCCAGTGATCGCTGCATGCAGTGTCTCTGCTGCTGCATCACGCTCCTACTTATCGCATCTGTGGTACTCATTGCTCTTCCTGGGAGGTGACGACAACCACCGATACACCAAAAACATGGGCGCCAGCAACGTCAGCTCGCCTGCTGTGCAAAAGCCTACGCATTATTTACTCATCGCCTTTCGGGAGGAAGGGGCAAATGAAACGATTTTAACTGAAGCCGTCTTATTCATCTGGGAACGATCGCCACAATTTATTTACTGGCAGCGAACACCGCGATATGGTAGGCGCCAGTGGAAAGCACCTTTGTCCGACTTAAGCGTATATACAGCCACTTCCTAACCCCGAAGCAGTTGCCTAGTGAGTGCGTGCTGGAACTAATCTGTTTCAATAAAGGAGTGAACAGGCCTGTGACGTAGAAAGTCTTTATCGTATTACTTGAACTTGGGGTGGGTGGCACACGCCTCGTTGCCTTAACAGACGACAAACCTCATCGCGAAAATGTTGGGTTTTTGCTAGTGTAAAACACCAATTGTTGGTACGACGCAGTTTCATGTTGAAAACTTCGGCGATGCTACTTACAAAGCCCCGCACTGATTTCGTATGGTGGCGGCAAGCAGCAAAGACACACCAGAGGCGAATGCGCACTCCGCGTCTGTGCATTTCTCCCCACAGCAACGTGCCAACAATGATCTCTTCACATCGCGAAAGGATCAAGATAGGTTAAACGGCAAGCAAAATGCCGCATTAGATGGGGCAAGCGAAACTCATACGCGCCGCAAGGCTAATGCAAGCAGGCAGCGGGCGCAAGTGGGAATTTCCCACGACGGCAGTCAACAACAATCCTTTAAAATAATGGCGGAATAAGTTGAAAAGCTGGAGGACCTAAAACTGATTGGGGTGTCGAGACATATCGCCGTCTGGGATGAGCGTGATTGGCATTAGTACGCCCTTATCTCTCGCCATTTGTGTGTCTTTGACCTCTTCCGAAGTAACGAGCCACTCTGGCCCCCTCCTCCTCTGTTGTTTCCCGTTCTATAACCATCAGCTTCCTCATGTGAGGCGTGCGCACGAACCTGATTCATGGCCATCCCGAGTCTGCGCCGAAACGGCGCTGCTAATGCAGGATCAAGAGCCCATCCCAAGTGAATAAGTTGCGGGTCTGCCGCTGTCTGTGGGAAAGGTTGCCGTATGGGGTGCATACTCTCCAAGGAGGGCAAGAAATAGGGCGAGTGAAGCCGCTGTTCAAGTCTCATTCTTCTTTCGTACAACTCCTTACCTTTAAGATGTCTGTATAGCGCCTGGCACGGGTCGCTGCGCGAAGCTGCGTTGGCGAACCATCGCCATGGCAAAGCCCACTTTCTTATTTCTGGGTTCTCTCCGTAAAACCTAATTACTGCTTTCATTTTCTCTCCAAAGTTGCTCCGCAGTTCCTCAGGGGGCGTGCGGAGGACGTACTCATCCAGGCCCCCCGCATCGTCTATTGCGTGCAGTGCAGATGTGGTGACTTTTACATTTTTAATTGTAGTATTTAAACCGTCCGACTCAAAATCCTTTTTCAGGATATTGGGTTTTAACTTGCGCCGGTGCTTGCGGAGAGAAAATGAGATTTTAGTGTGATAGTTGTAGTCTTCGTCATGGAAAAGCCCGCACTGAGAGGCAGCGGAGGGAGGGCGGCCATAAGCTTTCACAGGGATAGGAGAGAGCAGCTGCTTCTTCTTGAATCCCTTTTGAGCCCCACGACCCAAATAGCGCAGATACTTGCCGAAGAGTGACGCGTTACGGGGCATCCTCTGTCATTCCCACTAACAGCAAACCTGAAACCCTAAACAGCGGCACCCCTCCTTGTCTCTCGCATTCAGCCGTACGGTTGACACAAAGTCGAGAGGGAGGCAAAAATAACCAGACAGGGAGGCAAGACAGCCGTGTTCAAAGACAAAAAGCGGCAACAGACGGCAGTAAATGGGCTGGTGAGCCTGGAGTCAAAAAATCAGTACCGACCAGCCAAGTAGGCACCCGCACACAAATTGCTTCTGACTTCTGCAGGCCAACGCAAATTTTGAAAAAAAAGGGGGTGTGCCCATAGGTGTGGACGTAGTGGTTACAGCAGGAAAGAGAGGAAGCTTTCACGATGTCCCGATAAGACGCTAAGCATCCCTTCAAAGCGCCGCTGTCGCCCGCATCATCCAATTAGGTGCACACAAAAGTACATGAGGAGTTCGGGTTGCCAATTGAGTGCTAACAAGTGCGCAAATTAGAGGCAAAGGCTCCTATAGCATTCCCATGTCTTTAAGTGTTCACAAGATTCCCCTCAAAAATACACAACACTAAAAGAAAGGCGAGTTTAAAAATAGGATCGAATTGTGGAACATTTCTCGGGGTTATGGCAGCTTCCTCCCTGCGCATGCGCATCAAACTCGCCAGAACCAAACTAACTTAGGATATTTTATTTCCTCAAATTCCAGTCATTTATTATTGTTGTTTCCACGGAAATTTGTTCGTGTGGGGTCTTTGTTGATCTTACCGCGGCATTATCAATCATTTACTACACGAGACCCTGTAAAGGCAGTTAAAAGCCGTTGGGCTGAGTGAGCTGTCAGGGCTCTTTGTTCACCGGCCATTGTGTTATTTGCCGTTCAGAAGGAATGCTCAGCACAATAACTTCTTAGGTCGCCGCACACCCCGTCCGAGCAGTGCAAACTCCATGAGCTGGGCGTCCTCACTGGCCCATTCGAATAGGAAATCATTCTTTACCTAGGCCGGAACGACACTAAAAGGCTCCTGAACAGCAGGAAGGATACGGTGTCAGCTTACCTTTAACTCCTTACGGATTCTGTACAGTTGTCAACTTCGCAGAGTATGTGCTCGCACTTTTCACACTGGGATGTTTTTGTCTGCTAGCTTGGCTTTTAGATATTAGGGATTGATGGTTTATGGTTTACAATATACATGGTTTTGCTGACAGACACGAAGATGACTTTTATTCACGGCGCCGCCTGCGCGATGTTTTGCTTCGGACCCTCTCTGGCCATATACAAAGCCACGAACCTGTAGGCTTGCTGCTTAGTGTTTGCGATGTAGAACAGCATTAAACGGCGTGTTCTGTTGGTATATCATTTATTTTTCAGGGGTTTTATGCTCCCCACGATCCTTTTGCAGGGAAGGCGCCTTGGAAATGCCTTCAAGAGGTAAACTGAATTGTTAATCCGAATGCGTCTGCGCTGTGCGCCAGGTCTGACCAGTCGGGAACGAGATGGTTGCTGAGCCTTGCTGCAATATTTTATTTGTTTAATCTTTTTGCAAAGGTACGTGGCGCTTCCCGTCCGTGACAAGCTCAATAGAACTACCGCCTGCTGCACGTACCTACGTTTATGTGAATTTACATATTATATCTGCTGTATATACACATGTATATGGTGCAAGAAAAGCAGAATGAATACATGTTTTGAATTTCTTGCGCCTTTTACCGGTTTCAACGTCAGAGCCTGCTGGTTGCAAGCTTCCTCCCCTTAACGTGCGAGAGCTCTTTCGTTTGCAGCGTAAGAGGAAAGCCATTAAGCCCCTCATCCTGCTCCTACTGCTTCCCCTGAAAAAGCTGGCTGAGCCTCGCGTTGTATGTATTCTTGTGGAGTTCCCAGACTCTTGTGAATGAAATTTCTTATGCTGCTATTCTAGTTGGGGTAATGATCGCGGGGGTTCTGGGTGCGATGCTTGCAGATGGCAATAGACTTGATAACGGCAATAATGGAGATAAACAGCATCAAATATCTTCTCTCTCACAAGTGCGCTAAACTTTGCGTTGCAGAGCACGAAAGGGATGGCGTGCAGCAGCAACAGCAGAGAATGCGAATTCAAGTGTATCCTTTAGCTCATTTGTGAGAGGGAAGCTATTTGATGCTGTTTCTCTTCATTAGTCAGACAGCAACAAATATCTCCTCCCTCACAAGCAATACACTACGCTCATTGTCGCCAAAAGGAGGTAATGAGGTGACGTTTCTAATGGACTTTGCTTTCCCTTCTTGCTGCTGCAGGACATCCCTTTCTTACTCAGCTGAAACGCGCCTCCTTTGCATCGGCCTCGGCTGGTCTTTGGGGCACATAATCTGTGCCAATGGGAATCTTTTGCTCAAAGGTAGGGCTCACGGCTTTGTGATCTACCTCGTTTTTTATATTTTTTTCCTAAAATAATGCTATCCACAAGGGTTTGCTGCGCTATTCCTTGCCTTTATTTTTGTCTCTCGCCCAGCATTCAAAATTGTTTCTATTTGTTTTTGCTTTCAGCGGTGGGAAGTGTTGCGTTTAACTGGCTGAACATTTTTTACGCCCTTCAGGCCAGTTTATCTTCAGTATGTTTTACTTTTCCCTCCTGTCTACTCTAGGCACTCCTCACTGCCTCACATTTGGAAACAGGCACATCAGCTATGCATAAACTCTGTCATTTCAATCAGTGATTTTGTTTTTTTCTGCATTTCCTTGTATTTGGGCATGTCAAATTTATGCTGTCTCTGTTTATCTTTTGTATCTGCTTTTCCCAGATGTGTTATTTGTCTGCCACTGCCTTGACGTTCATGGCCTCGAGACGACGAATGCCCCTCAGCTCTCAAATTGGCTTCCTCTGCCTTGCTGGACTTCTTGTGCCCTGGGCTCTCGTGCAAAAGTGCGCATGTAGCCGCGTATTCCCTCCCTCTTTCTCCCTTATATGCAGAAGCAGTCGGTCTATTTTGTCCTTTATGTTTGATAGGTTTTATTATTTTGTTTCTCATTCCATTACTTTCCTTTTCTTGCGTTTCTCCTTATTTTTGTTTTGCTGTTAGACATTTATTGGGTTTGGTTGAGCCGCCCAAGAAATTCCTTGCGGATGAAGTAACTTCCTTATGTTGGATCTCTTTGGCTGTCTATGCAGCCGCCGTTGCCGCTGCAGGGGTTGCCACGCACATCGCATTCAAAGCTGGCCAGCGGCAGGCACTGGTGCAGAAGATTGAGTAAGGGCGCTTAGAGCCAGGAGGTACAAGGGAGGAACTGGGACAAGACATGAATGTACACTGCATTTCATCTTTTGCAGTTTTAGGTTGCGAACCTCTTGTTTCCCACCAACAACAGGGGACACACACGCTGCCACAAGTCTCGCACTGCGCCTGACAGTAACAGGCGCGCGCCCCGGGCTGAGCATTAATATTGGTGTTAATATTGTTATTTATAAGAATAATTGCGCTAGTATTAACAGTGTAACTGGTTGAGCTGTTTTGGTCTGTTGGTTGGGGCGAGGCTAATAAACGGCTAAAGGAAAAGATAGCCTTCATATATCTTGGGTAGCAGGCAGGAATAATGCGTTATACCCAGTCAGATCCGACTGATGCCTTTTGACAGAAGACAGTAGCGTTATTGCCGTTGCTGCGGAAGTTCAGTAGCTTTCTGTCAGCACCATCTGTGTCGCATTATAATTCCGTGCAACAGTTTGCACACAGCCAGCTCTGAATCCTGATGGCGCTAACTCGAACCTCCAGAGTTCGTTTCTGTGCATGCTTACTTTCGGAAGGACTCGTTTTGGGATTAAAGAGAAGAAAGGAAGGGGCTGAGAGAGCCTTCATAATGCGAATGTTAGGCCGTTACTAGTAACAGCATTGTGCATCTTCTCTGCACTAGCTTGTCTGTTATTTTACACTGTGACTACAATGGGAATAGTAGGACGCAGCACATAGCCGCTAAGCGCCACGTATTTTTTTAGGAGTGTCTGTCTAAAGAAATGCGTGCACTGGGAGGAAACGGCGTGGTTCAATGTGCAGCCATTGCCGCAGTAAGTTGTTGGAAATTGATTTTACAAATTTTTTCAATCTAATGCTCCTCCGTACTTTACCAAATTGGCTGCAGTGACACGCCAGTCCTACAGTGCAAATCGATCATGAGGACAGGCTAACCCTCCTCCACACCCTACAGCGGCCATACCGCCTTCTGGCTAGGTCGTTGTTTGAAGGGCCCACTGTGTGGCAGCAAAGGCGGGGAAATGCAGATGCGATCAAATGTAAGCACAACTCTGACGGAGGAAAAGTAGCGGAAGTATAACAGGCAATGAATCAAGAAAAAGAAACAAGGCAGCAAAAAGCATAAGCAATGACATTCAGTTGTTCGTAAAACGAGAGACGTGCTCCCTTGAGAAGGTGCACCGCATCACAAGCCAAGCCAGGGGTATAGAACAATTCATTGCATATTCCAACAAATATGGGAAAGGTTGGCGGCGTCCACAGTTGCTAATCAAGCTTAAAGCGTGCAAACAGCCAAAAACAGGCTGGCGCGTTGTGCCGAGAGATGTTGCCGAAAGCTGCAGATCTTTCAAAGCCTCGAAAGTCCCCAAGTCTACAGATGAAGTGTCTTCGTAATTGCTGTGGCTGTGGGGAGCCGGAGAAAAAATGAATAAGGGTGTCGCAATATACAACGGACCCAGACAAACCAAGAAAGCGAATGTGTTTTCTGACGCGATAACGTCATTGAGTGAAAAAGATGCTGTGACAGAAACGGTCAAGTAAAACAAGGGAGCCCCTTGGATTTAACGGGTGAAGTTAGAACTTTTTTCTTCTGGTGGAAAATGAGGACTCGAATGGCTGATTCTGTTGCTCCTATCCCATGGATTGAGGCGTACGTTTTGAACCGCAGGCTGCTTTATATTAAACGTTCTCCTTGCCTAAGAGTGGTTTAAAGCCACATCTGGATGGTTTTTGAAGACGGAGAACAGTTGTAATGCAGGTTAGGAACATATAGGCAACTATGGGCTTGCGGCTATATCATGTTAAGGCTTAAGTGTGATATTGCAGTGTTTGTCTGTTTCTTATTACGTAAAACCGTTTTACTTAATGTCCTAAGCTTTCCATAAGTGGAAGGGTTGGGCGGATGTATCTGAGGTGCAGTAGCCCAGCTCTGTGGAGCGTGTGTTCTCATCCCTTGCCGCTTAGCTGTGCTCAGCTCGTCATGGCCTAAAAGAGAAAAGCCAGCAAAAAAAGAGTTCTTTGTGGACTAACTATTTTGTAGTTATTGTTTTGTGTTGGTGCTTATGGCCTATAGACAGAGGCCTAAGTAACAGCGTTAACAAGCTGCGCTTGGCTCTGTCGTGCACGTTGTAGTCCAATAAGAAGCACTCAAATTTAAAATAGTTCGAATAAAAGATTGTATTGCATTTATTTTAAAAGAAAACGTATTATTTCCGTTTTTGAGGATTAGCTGGAAGCTGAAGCAGCGAGAGGAACGGTTTTCGCTCCGATTCTCTACACCCCATTTCTCAGCTCCCCATAAATACGAAGAAATCCGTTTATTGCCATTGTTTGGTAAAAACCCATATTTTATGTTGTTGATTATGTTTTTACTAACGAAATGTAAGTGTCAACACTGAAGCGGCAAAGAAAGTAGGTTGTGCAGGATCTCGCATTCAAGAGTCCACTGCCTGCACGGTCTGTTAATGTCCCTTCTCTACACTTCGAGCGACAGCTACTCACAGCCCAAGAAATATTCCGAATTACAACTATTTATGTCAATTCCTGTTCCAAAAAGCATATTTGTAACAGTGCTGTGTGCTATTCGCTGTAAAACGAGACATGGTTAATGCTGCGCTGCTTTTGCCATGTGCAGAGACAAGAACGCCCAACTTTCTCTCTTCTTAGCAAAGCACATAATCAAGGCAAAAACCTATAGAGCAAGTGGCTTCGTTCATCTGTGGGATAAGAAGCATCTTGGTGGTGTATCGTGAAAGTGAGGAGGGCCAGGCACCACCCGTGGCATGAGACATTGTCTGTGAGGACGGAAAGGGAAAAGTGTCAACAGCCGTTAAAAACCTTTGGATCTGCAGCAAAAAGACTTCTTCGAAACTTTGTTTCCAGAAGAAAGCGACTCTCATGATTTCATACGATAGTCTGGTAATCCTGTGGGAAGATAATGAATGTGGGGACAGGCATTTTTGGAGCCCAGTTTGGCGCATACTCATTCAAGTGCTATGTTCCAATTCTTGCAGCCATAATTGTGGCTGCGGTGGCTGGAGAGATTGCTCATAATGCCAAATTGAAAAGACGGAGTCGACAGCAAGCCCGGAAAATATCCAAAATGCGGCAGCTGGTGCGAAAACAGAGAATGAGAAGAGACCTCGCGCTGCTAGAAGCAGAGAAGCAAGCAAAAGAAGAGATGAGAAAAAGGGCGATTGCGCATCGCCTTTTGTTTCCGCCTGAAACGAGTGAATATAAGGTTCGGCCAGCGCTGCAGAATAAAACCCGAACTCCCAACGACATTGTTCAAGACATACCGCTGGAAAGCCAGGTTCACAGTTCGGATCATCCGAAAACTTCTGCAGGGCATCAGAAACGGCCTTTACTGAAGAAAAGTTCATCAACGTTGTCTACATCTTCGATATCAAGCCACCCCAAAGAATTCCCATCGCCCGTTACAGCGGAAGTTTCTAATGAGGAAGAAGACGTACTGAGCAATCTTGAAGAAGAATCCCCTTCTAAAGAATTTGTTCATAGATCTACATCAACGGGAAGGGAGAGCGATGTGGCAATCACGTCAATGGCGAAACAGGAAAAGACACAAGAAACGCCCCTAAAAAAAGAAACGCAAGTTGAATCAAGAGAAATAAACAAAAATAATGATTGAAGTCAAGGAAAGGCTGGCACACCAAAAGTTGGAGAAAACGCTTCGTCTGATTACCGACAAAACGGCAAAAGAAAGCTCTGGGCAGAAAGAAAAACTGACTGCACTGTATCGCCAATGTAAGAAATGATGAAGGGGACGCAATCGTGTTTCGTATTCTCCTTAAACTGTGTTCAGCAATAAACAAAAATGGTTGAGACAGGCGATCAGCACCCCAGTCAGCCGCGTAGTGCCGCGGCTGTTCAACTAGACGAGATGCCGGGATAACCTGTATGTCTTGCGCACAGCGATTCGTTTCTGTTCGTCTTTACAGTGTTGTCACTGAGCAATCGTGGCCCTTATTTTGCGTCATTCGAAGCCGTCCTTTCGAGAAACCGATCTCAACAGCGCGAGATACGGCATCTGGCATTAGTCAACAAACTTTCTGAGGTCCAGTGGACCTTAATTCCCACATATGAAAAACGACACTGAATAAGTTTCAGAAGGAGCCAGCATACCATCTTTTGCACTTTCCTCTGTGGTGGTGGTACTGCCCGTTGTCTGATTTTTTAGCGCGGTTAATGCCCAAAGATGCAAATGCTTACAGACACTGAGGAAACACAATTATTCGTACTATTGGGAGGTCTGTTGAGGGTGGATATGGCGCATTCCATTGAACATAAGGGCGTTGCTGGGTGTGTCGTGCAATATACGGGGGATCTTCTCTCCCTCCACTCAGTTGGCGCTGTGGGGCGTGGCACATGTGGAGGCGAAATTTCTTTAATAATTATAGTTTGAACCTACAAAACTCATTTCCGTGCGTTGCGCCTCTGCACTCGCACCGCGGGCTTAAAAACAAATTTAGTACTGCACGCTGGTCATATCGGTCTCAATTTTTTGTTCTCGCAATCTACCTTCTTTAGGAATCCAAATAGGCGCGCCATGGGCAGACCACGTCGATGCCGTCTTCTGTCTCCTCCGCGCCTCTTCCGCCATCTCGCCTGTGCCGTCCATTATGCCGAGCCATTCAGTTTTATTTGTGCATCTATCGATGCTTCGTACCCTCTAGGATGGCCACCTTTAGAATTTCGCGCCAACCAGCAAATTGAATGAAACAGTCAGGCTGGCAAAAATGCGTCAACGTACTTGCGATTTCACCTCGTGGCGCAAATCCATTAAGAGGCTGTTGATCTGCGATTTGGTAAACCGAAGCGTCTTGGCTGGCTGCACCTTGAGAGCAATGTTAGGGGGGGAGCCCAGAACATTCGCGAGGAAAGAGGATCCCTCCTGGCTGGTAGTTGCAACCGCTTGGAGGGCATTTTGTGATTGAACTGCAGTGCCACCTGCCGTTTCTCCTATTTTAATTGGAAAAGAAGGAGTAGGTAAAAGACTTATTAAGCATATTACAACCCATCTTGACATTGTTATTCAGCATGATCCCTTTTACACGTCCCCTGCCGCACAGCCTGTTGCCTAAAGATGAATTCCATCCTACAAAATTCAGGGGTAGATACACCGAAACATTCGCGCGAATGCGCATTTTTGGATGTGAATGCTCATGGCTCCACATAGCTGTCTACAACGCTGACTTGCTTAAAATGATTCACTCGCCCATCTATTTACAAGCACCCAAGTTTATCCCGAGCTGGTCTTGGTAAGGCCCCAAGAGAAATCTAAGGTCGAGCCTTCGTGCTTGGTATGGCACTTTTGCTGGTGATGGTAATTTCTGCGCTCTGCCCTACTGCTGCATCCGAGCCCAACGATTTCGCTCGCAAGGAAAAAGCTGCTTTGTCTATTTGTACTTGCTAAGATAAGGATCAGCATGGCCAAGCAAATCAAATACTCAAAGATTCAATGTTGTGGGACTCTCGCAACCCAAAGACCACCGGCTCGTTTCACCCGACAACTAAATTCTTTTAAGGCGTTCAGCTACCCCAGTGTCAATTGTATATTTCCTACTCATTAAATTTCTAGTGCACGAGGGGCTCAGCAACCCATGCGACACGTTACGCAGAGATTCGTGCAGGCACAGTGACTTTATGTTGGTCCATATGCGTCTGTGTAAGTAGGGGCTGGGGCTGGGGGGGAAAAACCGCTGGTGGGGATGTGAGCTTCAACACAGGTGCCAACATTCTTTGAGACTTCCTTATTGATTTTGCGGGTAGCTTCAGCTTGATTAACAAATAGGAATAGCCCCCCATTCGCCTGGGCAACTGCAGGGTCTTTCTTCGCCTGCTTGGGCCCAGGCATCGCTCCCAATTATTAGTCTCAAAGAAACTTTAATGCCGTTGCATGCAACGCTAGTTTGCGACCCTTGGCGTTTTTTTTTCTATTTATTTAGTGGTTTCTTTCGTAGCACAGAGACCGTCATTTCCCCTCTCTCTCTTTGTTGCACCAAGACTGGGGGTGATGTACACGGAAAGTGGCACCGTTGTTAGCACTGTGCAGGGGGGCCGAGGGTTCGCATTCTTTGCGGGCTTTAGGAGACGCTAAAGGCTGCCCGTGGAGTGTTAACTCGCTGCGCAGATCTCCTCATTAAGGTGGAAAGATATCTGGGGGGGAACGCAGCAAGCATCTTTGCCCCTCCCGTTTAGCGTCCAAGTGCCTTACCTGTGGCGTCTGCATCTGTATGATGGTGGGTCTTGCAGAGGCGGCGGAACGGGACCGGCCTGAGGGAGAGGTTTCTGCTGCTGTCTTACCTGGGCCTCACGTGCTTCCCCCTTCGGTGTGTGAACCTCCCTTTGCTTCCTTCTCTTCTGAGGCTCATCCCCTCAAAACAATTTCGCCAACCCGTCGCGGTACTCTTTTTGTTTTAAAGCGGCAGCTCATTTTGCAGCTTGCCGCCAACTCCAAGGGAGGGGACATTGACCCTTGCCGTCGGCCCCCCCACGCCGCCACGCCTGAGAGCATTCTCGCCCGCTGGCTCACAGCAGACCCTAAGCGTCTCAGTGGCGGTTTTCTCTCGCTTTGGCTGCAAGAGTATTTAATTAAATCATCAAAAGGAAAGTCAAGAGCTTTGAAATATCCTGTCTTCCCTTTAAGCGAAAAAAAGGCAAAACTGGGGAGCCCGTGGGCTGCGCGCCGATGGTCCTTGGATATCTCAGAGCACGGCGCCTGTAAAGACACCCCGGAGACATCAGCGGCAGCTGCAGCCGCTGCAGACACACCGAAGAAGGAAGAAATACCTGCATCGCTTCCAGACTACTACTTTCCTGGCTGGCAGCAGGGGGAGTCCAAAACACATGGCAAAAATAGGACATGTGGACCTGCGGCCAAAGAGGGACGAGGACAGGCGGAAAAGAAAAGCAGAGGCTTCGGTGCTGCAGTAGAGGCTGCTGGTAGGCGGATTGAGTGTGTTGTCTGTCTCGCCCCCTTCAAGCCCGTTGGTGGCGGTTTCTTGTGCACTCCTTGCCTCCTCCGGCTGGGTAGCACACCGGCCACCCTGGTGCCTCCTCCTGACGTCTTACGAGGAAAGCGGAAGCTCCTTCAAGGCTCTTCCTTGGCTGAACAACCGAAGGAAGGACCCCTTATAGGGGAGGAGCAGCTCCCTCATGTTCTTAAATCCGAGCCCGCGAGTCTTGCTGACAAAAAAATGCCGAAAAGGCGCCGCTTCAAACGCTCAGCCTCTCCTGCAGCAGCGCGGCAGCAGCAGCAGCAGCAGGAGTGCACAGGTGCCACTGGTGAGGGAGGCAGACGGGAGGAAGAGGAGGTTTGTTTGCGTGCACGTGTGACGGCTGCTGCTGCTGCTTCAGAAGGGAACAGTAGCTGGTGGGGCCCTTACGAGGCAGCTGGGGAGGCCCCTGTGGTGCCTGCGTTGCTGTTGCCTCTGCTGCCTTCCATTTTCTTTCTCCACGCGAGGCCCTGGCCCCCCCCACCCCCAAAGAGGCGCCGCCTCATCTCAAGGAGATGGCGGGGCTTAGCCTGCCTCTCTGCTGGCACTTCATGGGATGAGACGCCCTGGGGCTCTTGCAGTCTCGAGGAAGAGCCTCCCTGCCAAGAGCGAAACTCTGCGGATGTAGCAACCGAGGCAGCGGCACAAGAAGCAGCGAGAGGGAAGGATACGCAGAGTGATGCTGCAGCAGGCCTAACAGCAGCAGAGGGACTGGGAGCAGCAGAGGGACTGGCAGCACCAGAAGCAGCTGCAGCAGGAGTGCCAGCAGCAGAAGCAGCCGCATGTATAGAGGTAACACTAAAGCAGGAAACGGCAGCAAAATCTTTAGACGAGGGAGGTGTCTGTACACTTGGGAGCAGCACGAGCTGCATCGACCCCATGTGCCCTCCAGCCATAGCCAAGGAAAGGCCAAAGAAGGGACCTTCGTGTGGGGCGTCCTGCTGTTGCTTTCTTGCAGCAGCAGGAGGAAAAGACAGTGGCAGCTGCCTTTGCCGGTCTCCTGCTGCTTTTTCCCTGGCCTACGCCCATGAGGCACTGCCCCGCAGACGGAGGGGGAGACTGAGTGAACCTGCGGGAGGTAGCACTGCTGCTGCTGCTGCTACTGCTGCTGTCCCATCCGGTGCTGCAGCGGCAAGAGAAATTGCTGCTGCTGCTGCTGCAGTTGCTACCCTGAAGAAAGAGCAGGGGCGTCACGAGCAGCAAACGCCTCCCACGAGGATCCGCACTAAGTCCTGTGGCCCAGACTTGTGTCGTCATTTAGCAGCAGCAGCAGCAGCAGCAGCAGCAGCACCTGTATTAGCAGAAGCAGCAAAGGGAAAGTTAGCCGTTTTGCCAGATAGCAGCGCGACTTCGACGGAGAACCCCAGCAGCACAGCGCCCTCATTAGCAGCAACAGCCGCACTTTCAACAACCGCTCCGCCTGCATTAGCAGCAACAGCCCCAGCTGCAAGGGCAGAAGCAGCTGAGGCAGGGGCTGCACCTGCAGGCGCAGAATCAGCAAAGAGGAATGACAGCAACTCTCCAGCATCCTCTCCGCCTTATCAAAAGACCCAGGCGGGAACGCCCCTAGGGAGCCCCCCTTCCCCTTCTCCTCGAAATGGGGGCATCGCGCGTATCTCCCAGGGCCTCATGGTGGGCCCCTCTTCCCTTGGGCGGGGCTCTGGCTTGGGCGTTTATTCCTGCAGAGATTTCAGCAGGCGGTCTCTTGTGTGTGAGTACAGCGGTGTGTTGATTGACAGGGGCACTGCTTTATTGTTAAGAAGGATGCGGTGCGCCTCGCACGTCATTAACGTGCAAATGCAGCATCTGTACCTCTTGGGCTTCCACACGCCGTGCCCCCTTCTGGGGGGTGGGGCCTTCGTTAACGACGGAAGGTGGCGGACAGGGGGGGGAGATGGCCCTGGGGTTAGCGTGCGATTTCGAGTTATGTTTGATAGATACAGGGCAGCACAGAGGGTTATGATTGTTGCCACGAGGGATATTAAGAAAGGGGAGGAACTGCTCACGTCGTATGACAACGATTATTGGAGGTTGATGGCACAACCCACACAAGGAAAGTAACGATAGGTCGCGAACCTGCGTGTGTACCTCTATGTGTTTTTGTGTACCTGTATGTACACACGCATATGTACTTATATCGCCGGAGGTGACTTTTTCTTTATGTTGTCTTTTTGTCTTTCGGCTCTGCACCAGCCACTGCAGCACAGCTCTGTTTTTGCATTAGGGCGTAGGGTTTAGGGTTTTTAGTTCAGCGGCTGTGCCAGTACAGAAGAGGGTTTAGACAGCTAGAGAGGGGCGTAGCAGCAATACAGCAGGTGCGTGCGAAAGGACGCACTGCTGCACTGCAATTGGCTGAATTGGCTGCAGCACAGGCCGCTTCAGAAATTCTCGAATTTTTTCTCAGATTTCGGACATTGAAAACACTGGGCTAACACTCATAATGGGACTGTCCCTCGCGAGATGCCTTGCCAAACGTACGTGTTGGCTGAGTATGCATCTGACTCTGGACCAGGGAAATATAGATTAAGTATGTAGATTTAATACAGGCCTGTAGGGCACGTTTTCTAATTGTCGGGAAGTTCACCAATTTTGTTAGCAACCCTAGCCCATTTAATACGCTTTGGTTGGGAGTTTTGTATTTCAATTCGCAATTCTTGTCACGACTTAAAGTGGGTCTTCAGGCTTTCACTGGCATAAAAACAGCGTGTTCCGTAACTATAAGGGTTTAATTGCACTGGGGGTGCTGGTTTGAGTGCAAAACAAAAGTTTTAGAAATGCTTCTGATTTTGACTTGGGGGTAAATCAGAGCAGCAATAAATATATGGGAAAACAATATATAAAATTTGAATACAAAATATCAGGTGGTGAGGATGTTGGCTACAAAGGTGCAAGTAAAGCAAAGGGAAGGCCACTTAAGCAGGACCCAAGAAATAAGGTAGCCGAATGCTTTAATAAGCGAACAATTTAGAGTTTAGCATCTAATCAGACAGCAGCCCCAGAACTTCTTCTTTTGCACTTCAATCCTAGTTATACATTTGTCGTGCAGTTATCAATTACCAATTCCAGTGTATTTAATGCATAAAACAATAATTTGACTCTCGACAGCAGCAAAGGGCATGTGCGAGTGAGTGCTATGATGCGCATTTCTGTGGAGATGTTCCTTACTAATCAGTCTATACGCCGTTGGCAGACTTCTTCATAAGCCTGGCGGTAGCTGCATCCGATAAGACTGTCAGTTAGTAAGGTTTGCTCGCCACTTGTTTGTGTACAACGCTTACACATTTGTAGTTACGGTTACTACCGATGGTGTTTCTACCAACTGCCAGTCCAAATGGCAGCCAACCCATGAAGGGGGTACTAAAGCATATCTTAGAGGCAAAAGTATAAGCAGAAATAAGCTGCATAAAAAGTATTTGTGGAAATAAGCTCCATAAAAGGGCGGAACTTTCCGAAAAGGTGTGTTGCGGCTGACTAGCCCTGGCCGAAACCTCCGCAGCATGAATCTGTTTCCAACCCACTCCTCCTTGTGTCCGAGTTGAAATGCATCAGGTGATGAATTGTTTTCCTTAATGCTTCTATTTCGCCCTCCTAAAGTACGTTGAGATGCTAAGGGCTTGCTGACAAGCGCGATGCAAGAAACGTCATTCGGACCTTGATTTGAGCACAGGTTGACTTTTCGCCCTTCCGGCCTGTCCTTGTTGGTATATACCAGTTTTGTAATGCGATTTGAAATTGACAACATGACAGTTTTCCAAGTGTTTGTTCACCGAAAGAGGGACGGGCCGCTCTATTAACGAATACTTGCTTTATTATTAGACACTAGAACCTTTACCACATTGCAAAAATTCACCCTAAGTCTTGTCTGGAAGGGAAAGGAGTTACTTGACACTTCTGTCGTCATCGAATGTATAACGTCCTAAGTCCTGCTTTAGCCAGAACCGTTACGCGTGCCAGGAAGCTATAAGATGTGCAAATAATCCATTAGACAACAAGTTAAAGTCACTAGTTCTTTTGTCTATAGATCTTGCAGGCCTTAATTATCAGCATGATGCTATGGATTGTATGCGATTAGGAATAAATGGAAACATCCTGCTGATTATGTCTAGCTGAATATGGCTAGCATTCAGTGTATTGCCTTTGTAGCATGTCAATGTGCGTGTTTAGGAGGCCCCAAGTTAGGATTATCTGTTTTATTGCCATAAGTGCCTGTTGAGAGAAAAGCGCATGTCTGGGCCTATGAGGAGCATTAGCCTATCTCCTCAAATTGTCTGCTTCATAGGAAGCCTGGGGCAGAGGTTAGGCACACTTGGGCACCTCCTCATTGGCGCTTGGCCTTTTCGAAGCCCTTGTGGACCCACGGAAATGCACGCGACTCTTGGCAAGACACACCACTTCCTTGGGCAGCGGGAAACTGTAAGAATTTTAAATGCGTATTTTTGAATGCCTTGGTGTGAACGTGAGAGCCTGTTAAAGTGCAACATGCTAAACTGAATGTTGTTGATATGCAGCTAACACCCTAGTGATTAGTCCATCTGCACTTACATACACACATTGTGACCAATTGAACAGAGCAGCACTAGCTAGCCATAGCGAGCTCCAGGCTGCTGTGGTGGGGGAGGCGCACCAGGGCATCAGACACACCAACGGCCATAGGCCCACTCCATAAGCTGAGCTATGGCAAGGAGAGAGATGCATGGAGAGATCCATGGATAGAAAAGTAGACTCTTTAACATGTCGTTGGATAGAATATTCTAATGCATTGTGGCCTTTGGCCATGCAAAACCGCGAAACCATTCCTGCACAAGTACGAGGCGCTACACACAGAATGTTCCCTCCAAATCTACCAGGTCGTTCCTCGCTAATTTGAATAAAAGGGTGTGAGCTTGAAAAATCGGTTAATAAATTTTGAACTGATTAAGGTAAATATAGTTAAGACAATTGAGCAAAAGTATCGCTGCCCCTCTTCCTCGTTTATTTATGGGGCCCAAGTACGATGTTTTTATTCGCCCAACATGCATGCAACAAAGCAGCCGACCACTCAGGTATTTATAATTCTCCTTTCATTTCATTTATTACCAATTAATTATGGATTTGGCTAATAGATTTCAAAAAGCTGGTTTCATCCTTTCTGGTGGAAATCAGGCAGATACTTTCGAATGTTGGTACAGGGCCGAGCCCCTGCGCATGCAACGCCCCACTTATCCCTTTTATTTCTTCGATCCCATTTACCTTTTAGAGGCTCTGTTTCATCCCTAAATAAAAGGTATTACAAATATTGCACTTTTGCAACGGAAGACGGTCAAAAATGAACGAAAAACTTCTCACAACCCTTGGAAGGGTAGGGGTGTTCGTGGGGGCCTCGGGTCTCGTTGCCAAATCCTGTCTCTACGATGGTAGGACAACATACTTCATTTTAACTCCAAAGACCCGTTCATTCAATTTTTACTATTTACAGAGTTTAAGGAGTTGTCCGCAAATCTTTCAGTCTCTAGAAATCCTAAGGTTGCACACCGTCTCTAGGCTCATCAACTCTATTGGCCTTTTCTTACCTGGCTAGTGGAAATGTGGCTTAGCAAGCCGGATGGGTCTGCAGCTTGCGGGATGCTGCGGGATAACACCGCCACAGCTATGGGCTCCTTACATGACAAAGTAGCAGGACACAACAACATCATTAGGAGCAGCGCCGTCAGCATCAAAGTGCTAGGGACGAAGGCACCTGCATTCCATCGAATGGATTTAATGTGAAAACCCTTTGTATTGTTTTCTGTAATGTTCAGCGTTCGGTGTTCAGGTTTTATGTGATCGATTGTGTGCGTTTTCTTGTTCAGTTGATGGCGGCCAGAGGTGCATCATGTTTAACCGGTTGGGGGGAGTGTCACCCAAGCCCGTAGGTGAGGGGATTCATTTTTTTATTCCTTGGCTGCAGGTGCCCCACATCTACGACATAAGGACGCAGCCTAAAGTGATAACAACAACGACAGGCACAAGAGACCTGCAAATGGTGTCCCTCTCTCTCCGTTTGCTCTACCGTCCCAATGAATCTCGGCTTCCCGTGCTGCACCAGACGCTGGGCCCCGATTTCGCCGAGCGCGTTCTTCCATCGATAGGCAACGAAGTGCTGAAGGCAGTGGTCGCCCGTTATGATGCAGAGAGTTTGCTTACCCAGAGAGATCGCGTCTCTCAAGATATCAGGGAACACATCACACAACGCGCAAAGAATTTCGATATTGAACTGGACGATGTCGCCATTGTAAGTCAGCGGGCTAATGCTGATGCTGCTGATGGTGGAGTTAGACGGGCTGCCAGCTGTTTGTTGGTTGAGGGTGCTTTTGTCGCTGTGGGTTCTTGTGGGTGATATTGTCTTATCGATATCTGTTCTACCTGTTTCTATTGTATCAATGTCTGTTTTATCTATTTCAGTTTTATCTATATCTGTCGATGCTTGTGGCAATTGCCCTGTGGTTAACTTATTTCTTTGTTTCTGTCGCTCGCCTGTTGGGCTTGTACGTGTCTTCGTGCTTCTTTCCAGTCGTTGCACTTCTTGCTGTTGCTGCTGCTGATGCGTCTCTCCCTCTCTCCCACGTTTCATTGTGTTATTTTTTGGCGCGATATATTATATTTTATATTTTATATTATATAACGTGCTGGGAAATGAGAATTGTGTATTCGTTTCTCTTCCTGTCCTGGCAGACGCACCTGAGCTACGGCAAGGAGTTTTCCCGCGCCATTGAAGAAAAGCAGGTCGCCCAGCAGGAAAGCGAAAGGATAAAATTTGTGGTCGCAATGACAGAGCAAGAAAAGAAGGCAGCTGTAGTGAAGGCAGAGGGGGAGGCAGAGGCCGCTTCTCTCATTTCGAAAGCTATTAAAGAACACGGAGGGGGCCTCATAGAAGTCCGGAGGCTCGACGCTGCAAGGGAAATAGCCGATGCTTTAGCGAAGTCCAAAAATGTTACTTATCTTCCACAGGGGGTTAACATGCTCTTTTCTCAGCCGTAAGGTAATGCATTTGCTGCTGCAGTAGCAGCTCCTGCTGCTCTTGCAGAATCGACTGCTGCAGCTGCTGCTGCTCTTGCACCATCAACTGCTGCTGCAGTACAAATTCTTGTTGCAGTGGCTGCGGGTGATGGTGGGAGGAGTGAAGGTCTGAGTCGGATGTCTCGAGTGTAGTGACAGCCGGTAATAATGGTTGCAGTGCCTTGGTGGCTGCTGGTGCCTGTTTATCGTACTGATCTCTTTTTGTCTCTTTATGTTTCTTGCGTGTTTTCTCTGTTTATCTGCCTTTCGTACCTTATTTTCTCTTCCAATTTCGTTTTTTTCCTTTTGTTTCCCTGCGATAAGGACTTTGCTGCAGCTCTCAGCTGACATCTGCTTGTTAGCAACTATTGATAGCATACAACAAATTACATATTGAGATTTAGGCATTAAAGCTTCGAGTATGCATATATGGACGTACAATCTAGGGCTTTCTTCCCCTCTCTCGCTTTGTATATATATATATATATATACAAAGCGAGAGAG
>NPHX01000290.1:124148-158922 GCA_002271815.1 Eimeria falciformis
AAACAGGCACTGCAACAGGATATGGGCTGTGGACGAAAAGGCGGAGATCCCTTAGACTATAAGCACTAACGACCCCAAGCAAATGCCTGCATACTCACAAGTAATTTCTGGGTTGCTAGAGCAGCGAACTCATTTTATTTTCCAGACAGGTGTGCCGTAACTCGGAGGTTTCCAGCATTATACTTTGAATTATGACTGTTCCCCAAGAAAGCAGTTTTCGATATGCCACTGAAGATGGCCGAGTTCGAGCCAACTGCGGGCAAGGGACTGCTTAGAACAAGTCACACAGAGGTACCCGAAACTAGGCGCCTCCGCCTTTAGTAAGAGGAACAGGCACGCACAAATACAACGGAAACAACTTTACACCTCTACTTCTTGCAGTCTAACAATTAGGGCACTATGAAGTCCCTTTTAGCGTAAGGCATAGTTTCTGGCTCATTACTTTAATTTTTTGGCAATGCCGGGAAATGTGCCTCCTCCATTCCCACAGGACCTGAAGCTAGCTATGGCTAGCTGGTGCTGTTCTGTCCCATCGCACATAATTTGTATAGATAGTGGGCAGTCTCCAAGGTGTAAGCTGTAGCTCACTGACATTTGGGTGCGGCATGTTAATGTATCCGTTTGGGATTGCAGTTTTCGTTCGCTCGTTATAACTAGTAAAACTCGTTATTTATATCCTGAATTATCTCGGAGTGGAAAGGTCATGCCAATGTATGTGCCTACCCAAGAGTGGCTCGAGAAAAACTCTTTTAAAGCCTCGCGGCAGATTAGATACAACCACAAGAGAGATTAATTAATGTGGTTTATCGTGTGGACATTTTTTACGAGTATTCTTCAGCCTGCGTCTGCCAGGAAAGCAGATAAATCGGAACCAGAGGCGGGCGGAACTGTTGCTGAATCTGACCGAAATAAAATACAACTGATCAAGCAGTTGGAATTTGCAGCAGCGGCTGCACAGCAAGCTAACGTACAGGCAGTTCGGATTTCCGAACTTGAGGCTCGGGTACAACATGCCACACAAACTGCTGAGCTATTCCAGACAGAGTTAGTAATTAAAAAAGCAGGAAACCCACTTAAACAGAGAGATTTCACGAGAGAATTGGGAAATTTACTAGGGATATTAATTGAGGCTCATGCCGAACCACAGGCAAAACCTTTTCGTGTGAAGCTTTGCAAGGTGCATTACAATACTTGATTGAACAAATTACGATTTTCCATAAACAAGTCCAAATGTGGGAAGTTTGTGTGACGTTAGACGTACTACCATATGCATGAAGCTAACGAGTATACAAACATTATAATTACAGATTGCCACAGTGAGCAGCATGCCGCACCTGGTTAAAAGTGTCGGTTGGTGGCTGCGTTTGTGCAACATTTCTAAGCAACAAAAATAATAACGAGGCGCAAACAATACATAAATAATTCTTAGCTTTGCCAACTAAGAAATAATGTGCTCGAATCCGTACAGCCTCATGGGGCTGCATGCATTGCAATTGGCTGCATGTACTGCACCGGTGCATTACACAAGGCTAATATATCTGAGTATAAAAGTTAATGTTGTATAATTTGCATTTTATGTTAGCTGTGAATTTACGGAACATATTTACAGGCAATTGATTTCATTTCGAACGGCACAAAGGCAGGCTGCATCAGCCAGACGGCAAAGCCTCATCACCCTTCTCTAAAATCTGAATGGCGCAGGCCACCGCTTATGTCTAAAATATTCCTAACAAAATAGAATGTACACAAACTAGTCATGTGCGCTTTTTACTCGATTTTAAGATAGAGGCTCTGTGTGATCTTTGAACAAGGGCGGTGGGCCAAAGACCAACGATAACCACACCACAAATTCGTCTCTTATATGCGATTCTGCGTTTTGGTGCAGCAGCTACAGGCATCAAATGCAACAAAGTCCATTATTTTTAAATAGCAAATGCCTCACATGATCGCCACTTTCCTCGCAGGCCTGTCTTTCACTCACTTCCGACAAACACACCGCTGATGCAGTTGTTGCTACTGTTGCGAAAAACCTAGAGGCAACCACCGCTGATACTGATGCGGCTAACACTGCAGCAACCCCATATGCGTCAGGTGCTGCTACTGCCTCAAGAAACCCGGTGCAGCAAAAGCTTGCATGCAGAAATTATTACACGAAACATCACATAGGAACAAAGGAAGAGACAAACTTCAACTGTGGCCAGCCCTGGCGCTGCAGGCTGCAAAGTGGGAGCCCCTGCCTGACTTGTTCAGCGCGATTAGGGATTACAGCTCTCTAGACATTTCTAAAGAGTAGACTTTTCCTTCATAAATCGAAGAATTTCTCTAGCACGAGGCGGTGACCTACCCGAAACGGGTTCGATTACTTTGTTGGGACTGCTAAGGCGAGGAACAGGTCGCAGAAAAACCTGAACTAACTACGATGATGAACGTCGATCTGCAGTCTGTTGGAAAGAGGGCACTGTGGGATGAAAGTGACGCTGTCTTTCTGAGTCCTCGAAGTTTTTGCATTCGGGTTTCCGTCCATCTATGTTGCGCAGTTGTTTTGGCCTTCTTCGTTTTTTGGGGAATGATGATTGAGCCCCCAGTGCGCGGCTTCTTCTGTAGCGATTCCAGCATTCGTTATCCCCTCAGGCCAGAGACTGTGCCAGCCGAATTTGCAACAGTTTTGGTGATAGGAATCCCAGTGATCATAATGGTGCTTGTGGAGCTTCTCCAGGCTTTTGTAGTTGATCTAAGCGGATTGGATTCAATCAAATTCCAATGCTGCTCCTTGCCAAAGATGTTCCTAGATTTGTACACTGTTTGTGGGGGCTTCGTGTTTAGCCTCCTCGTAAACTTTGCACTAGCTAATGTGGCAAAGATCTGCGTGGGACGCCTCCGTCCCCATTTTATTTCGGTGTGCCAGCCGGATTGGTCTTCCCTGAGCTGTAGCGATGCTACAGGTGACCTCTTCGTGCAGACCTACGAGTGCCTTGGAGAAAATAAGGGCGCAATAAGAGAGGCGCGTCTAAGTTTTTTTTCGGCCCACAGCAGCAACGCATTTTGCGGGATGATATACACTGCAATATACATGCAGTACCGCCTCACTAAGCCCGCAGCCGCACCTGGCTGTGGAGACTTTCGACGGGGAATCCGGGCGAACAAAAGGGCAGAGTGGCTTTGGGATATTGCCACAGCGCTGCGGCCGTTTGCTCAGGCCGCGTTGCTTCTTTTGTCTCTTTTCATCGCGATCTCCCGAGTTATGGATTTCTTTCATCATCCAGGAGATGTTATTGCTGGTCTTGTTGTTGGCTTTGCAATAGGTGCTTTTTCTGCCTTGTACGTTAGCAGGATTCCTCAGGTGTAACATCCATATCTGAGCAATGGTAGTATACAGGATTTGAAGGCCTTCCAAACAGACGGAAGGAAACCATTCGCCGACGCAAGAACAGGAATAATGAAACCATGTATACATACACAGGCATGCCAACGCCTTATTGATAATTTTTGACCAATTTACGCCACTCCCGAGACAGTTTTCCCCAGACAATGTAGGCGCAAGTTTAGTTGCTTGCGGTGCTTCTGTTGCTGTAGCAAACCCGTCTTTGGTGGTTTGTGGGTGACTGCTACTTGGCTGTGCCGCCAAGGACCTCGGGGAGAAGCAGAGCTCTTCAGTGATTTGGCCAGGTCTAGCCGGCCTAAATTACTGATCACCTTAAAAAGAATTCAATGCCTCTGCGATAATGTATTGGGCGTTTGTGTAGTGGTGTAGGAGTTAATTGGTCAAAACCTCACTAGTCTTATTCCAGGACCCCTCAGTAATTCAAAGTTTCCTAATGATTCCAATACTGAAAGGTCCCTATCACTAAAGTAGTTGCCAAATAACCCTCATTCCGGAGTAGATTGCTTGCTCTGCTGGACCCACCAGCGCCCTACTTCACCCTTATTCCCCACAAGCAAGCAGAAACTAGAAAGCAAATCTAAAAAGAATACGTAACTATTCATTTTTAAAAGACCCAATTATAAATGGCCATGTAATTATTATCACCTCAGCTCATCCAGCGCACCTTTCTGTACAAGAGGGAACTTTAGCATTCCCTTACAAGCACTTGTAATTCTATTGCGCTGTGTGTCCTCAAAGCCAACTAAAACTCTAACTCAAACGCTAAACTAAAATAACTAGTCTTAGAATTTTGAAAAGGAGAAAAAAATGCTCATTGCGGTACAAGGAGAAACCCAGATGGCAGCATAGATAAAGTTTCCTCATTAATAGGAAAAAAGGGTGGTCTTCACTCTCTCCTTGACTGAGAGTACAACTATCCCTTTAAAAAAACCGAAAAGTTTTCAGAATATGTCTGCATGACTTTTGGTTTGGCATCCAAAGTACTGTCGAGCTCACACACGCTTTAGCACTTCTCCTTCACATTTTTCCTTAGTGCTGAGGCACACAGCCCTTGAAACGCTGGTATTTAGGCCTCTGTTTGAAGGCCATAAGCATTATAACAAAATAAATAACTAAATAATAATTATTTCTCAAAGAATTCTGCGATTCTCCAGCCTGTCTTCCTGACCGAAGCAAGTCGATACAGCCAAAGTGTACACATCCCAACACACAATCATCAGGTCTGGGCTACTGCTCACCACACACAAAGACTTAGCCCTTCCACTTTAAAATAACTTAGGACATCAACTATGACAATTATAAGTGCTAACAAACAGGAATGCACTGCAATATCCGACATACGCATTAACATTCTACTACCTCTAGTTATGGGCTACAGAACCCTCACTGAGTGGTACAATCGTGTCTCTTCCAATCTCAGAGCCGCTTCATGCATTGAAAAAACCGATTCTAAGTTGTAGAGAGCGAATGCGCAGTTGCGAACTTGAACAGCACCTTAAAACACGGACTTTGTGCGTTTTTTCTGTCCTTTTCTCTCTAGGATCCTAAGGATTGCTTCCGTTCGATCTGTTTCTGCTCCTTGTTGATCTATTTTCCAGTTATTATTGTCAAATGAAAGACTGTAGTGTGAGAGATTGTGAAGAGTTAAGTTAACGGGGGGGGGAGTAGGAGCAACCGCAAGTGCGGGGAAGAGATGCCATTCGATTCGTGGGGCCTCCAACAGAAGTGGTAGTTAGAAAGAAGGCAAGGGAGATGACGTGCTTCACAACGCAATTAGAATAAATGCTGTTGTTATTTTTAATTTTAAAATATTGAAGAATATCTCTGGGGGGTGCAGGAAGACCAAACGCTCCTCGGCCTTCGTCGCAGTCATTAGGGGCAGCTCGTTATCTGTAGTGTCTCCCCTTCTCGATGATTTATCTGTTTTCATGTTGGGTCATTTCGACATTGTTGGGGGCTGCATGCGTTGATTTATTATTTTTATCTTTTCCATTTCCCACATTTAACCCAAAGGGCAGAACGACTGCCAGTTAACCAGAAGAGACCACTCTTAAGATTTTGTGTTTAGGGTTTAAGGTGGGGCTAACATGGAAGGATCAAGGGGAGTTTTCTTCAGCCGTTTAGGTTTTCTGTGTGCTTTACTATCTGCTATTTTCCTTTTCTCTCTGCCGTATGTCCTCTCCCCCGCACTGGCTGCAACTGAGAGCCCCGTCCCTCCAGACACAAACGCTAACGAATTAGCACCAGGGGAGCGACTTCAAGAAGAGGCACAAGGAGCCGCACAGGGAAAGGCACCAGCAGAGGCACAAGGAGAGACGCCAGCAGAGGCACAAGGAGAGGCACCAGCAGAGGCACAAGGAGAGGCACCAGCAGAGGCACAAGGAGAGGCAGAAACAGAGCCACAAGGAGAGGCACCAGCAGAGCCACAAGGAGAGGCACAAGCAGAGCCACAAGGAGAGGCACAAGCAGAGCCACAAGGAGAGGCACAAGAAAAGGCACAAGGAGAGGCACAAGAAAAGCCGCAAGAAGAGGCGCAGGAAGAGGCACCGAAAGTTGTGGAAGAGCCCGCCTGCACCACAGGACTGAGAGATGCCATCAACGCTGCCATATCGCAGATACATAGTAAGAACATGCCCTCGGGTTTGGGGTTGAGGGAGTGTATGTGGTTATTCAACATTTTAAAAGTCGCTCCTTGTGTACGTTAGGGTTTAGGGTTTGGTGCGCCTATGTGGTTGTTCAGCATTTTAAAAATAGTTCTTGTTTACATTAGGGTTCAGGGTTTAGGGTTTATGGGTTCAGGCCACCACTTCATCCCCAATGAGTTGATGCGGAGGTTTGTAAATGCGCCCTACGTGCCGCTGCTCGCATGCCCTCCGTACCCTGGGGCTTCCGACCCTTCATTCTGGCCCTCTCTCTCTTCAGTACATCATTCGGACTTGTTGTTGAAAGTGTTCGAACGCGGGAAACTCCGCGTCGCCTCCTATGGGCCAGAGCCTCCGAAGGGGCAGACGCACCCTGAGGGGAAGGACCGCGCGTTTGTAGGCTATAACTGGAAAGAGGAAGGAAATTACTCCCAGGAGCCTTTTGATGGTATGTTAGGGTTTGGGGTTTAGAGTTTGTACTGCTTCGAGGAGCTAAATAGACATGCTCGATCTGAGTGTGCATTGAGGCTCTTTTCATTTAGGGTTTAGAGTTTGTGGTTTGTGGTTTTATGCAGGATTTTTGCCGACGTATCTGAAGCACCTGGTTGAGGTGATTGGTGTGCATTACGAGAGGCCTCTGAAAGTGGAGTGGGTGTTTTATACAACTGGAGAAGCTTGTATTCAGTCGGTGCTGAGAGGAGATACGGACATGACAGACATTTACTTCCTTCAAGCGATCCCCGAAGACAGCGATGAGTCTCCTGTTATGGTAGAGCAGTTTTATCGCACATGTCCGGTGCTGGCGTCGAGCAACGTGTTTGTCACCAGGGCAGATTTGAAGGTCAAGACACTCCAAGAGATTGTGGCGCGCATACGAAGCCGCTGGTCCAATACGCCAGTTGCTTATCTCACTCATGCCAACTACCTTGCTCTCCGCTTTCTCCTGCCTGAGGACACGCCCTTCACTATCATGAGAAGTGCGTCCATTCCAACGGTTGAGGGTTTAGGGTTTAGGGTTATGAGGGTTTAAAGTGTTGAGTCTCATGTCTATGCCTGCCCGTTCCTAGGTTAAAAGAGCGAGCCTGCTTGGTTTAGTTGGTGCGGCTGTCGATGCAGCTTTTTTTTGATTGTTTGCGTCGTTTTTTCCAGGAGAAAGGGCACTTGCTGCCGTTCGAAAGAAAAACGTATTGGGTATCTTTATGACTGGTTCTCTTCTCCCCATAGAGTCGAAGGGGCTGACGGTTGTCCCTACGCACGTCTTTTCTTCAATGGGCCCCTGGCTGCGCCGTACAGACACCCCGCGGTGTCTTTCCCATCGGTTCAAAGTCGATTTTGCAGCCGAGACTTCTAGAGCCTCTTTGAGCACCGGCACTCCCGCTGACTCAGCAGCAGACACACCCTCCACTCTCCTCGGGTTGTCTCTTGCTGTTCTTCTAAGCACCCTCTATGTGGCTTCTCGCTAAACAGAAGAAGAGCTGGATCAACAGCAGCAGCAGCACTACAGCAAGAGCCGTAGCAGCAACAGCTGCACTGCAGCAATAGAAAGGCTGGTTTGTCTGTCTTGTTTTCTATAATGATAAGGATGCAGGTGAGACGCCCAAATGCTCGGCGCCGGTTTCAAGCGGCTTCTCCGCCTTCGGGTTGTTACACAGTTTTCTTACAACCCTGGATTCGCAGGAGGAAGAGTGTGGGGTATAGTATCTCCACACTGTCTCATATCCCTCTTTGCTTCCAACACGAAATCGCTTGCTAAGACTTCGAAACACTTAAACCCAAAAGCCAGGCGCTTAGGGCAGTTTCTCTCGGACGCCCGGTGCGGCGCGCAGCGCTGTAGAAAGGGGCGGCGGTTTTTTAAGGGTCTTGATAAGAGTCTTTCTTGCCCCTGGCTCGTCTGCTGTCAGCAGACGAGCCAGGGGCAAGAAAGACTCTTATCAAGACCCTAACCTTTGTCTAAATCTGCGGTGTCTCTGCGTCGTCGTGCAAACTGGAGAGCTACGCGTCTTCCCGCGGAGGCGTCATTCCCTCACGTCTAAACTTTGCCTCGATCTTGTTCGTGTTGTCTCCTTTGCTTGCTCTGTCTCTATCGCGTTTATTTGCTCTAAACCGAGCAAAGAGGGTTGCCGCTTGCTGTATCAACCTTGAGCACTTAATTAAAATCGGAGATACAGGGGCCATAATGAACTTTCAGAAAGGAATTCGAGACGCGGGACCTCAACACAAGCGAAAGTGTAAAACGCTGCAGCCTTTGCTTCCTGTATTCTTTGTTTCCTCTGTGTTTTCTGTCTCTTGTTTGTTTTTCTGCTTCCTTTGTCTCCCGCTTTCCTTCTGTCCTCTTTGTTTGTTGTGTTTCCTTTGTTACACGTGTCTCCTTGCGTCCGTCTGTCGCTCTATCTCATTTGTTTCGTCTGTTTCCTGTTTCGGATCTCTCGTTTCTTCCGTATCCTCTCTCTGCTGTCTCCTCCGTCGCATTTGTGTCTTCTGTTTCGTCTCTCCCCATGGTCTCCTTTGTTCCCTCTGTCTCCTTTTTCTCTTGTTTCGCCTGTTTCCTCTATCGCCCTTGTCTCCTCCGTTTCCTCTGGGCGTGAATCCTTACCCAATCCAACGTGCTTGCTTGTTGTAGCAGTGGGGGAGCCATCTGGCGCCCCAACTTCTATAGTTGCAATAGTGGGAGCTTCTGCGTGTGACAGCGGTGTTGTTCATAGGAGAGGGTTCAGTTTTAGGCATTTCCTTGGAACAGCTGACTCCCACCTAATAAGAGGAGAGAAAACCAGATTGGCCCTGACCAGTGTAAAAAGACAGGAGAACACCGTAGGACTCAGGGGTCAAAGCTAACGCTGGAACGGCTAGGGTTCGTTCAGAACACGGCCCTTACCCCGACTGCAAGCAACCCGTGGGAAGTATGGGCTGGGTGTCTTTGGGCCAGCCCCAGATCGTGGGGGAAAGGCTTACGTATCACATCCGTAGCAGTTCCGATGTGTTCTTATTGCCTTAATTACTATCAAGCTCAAGAGCAGAGAACGTTATCGTTGTAGGATCGGTAGTCAACTAGGCAGGTCAATGCAACATCAAGGCAGTATCCTGAGAGTGAAGTTTGGTTTCCTTGGTTTTTATCTTTTTGTCCTTTGCTTTGTCACTGCCATTAGAACTCACTTCTACGTCATGCAGGCTTGTTTCTTATCCTTGAAGATCGTAGCAACAATTAATGAGGCGCGCATTCTTTCCACCCAAGCTTCTTCTAGCGTCTCAAATACTGAATCAGTATCTTCATTTGTACTTGTTTTTTATGCTGCGGGGCTCTTCGCAGCAGAGCCTAGGCCCCACAGGTGGCCCAAAGGCCTTGGGGCCCGTTCCAAGCCCTAGCTCCTTTTGGAGGGCCTTATCCTCAATCCTCAAGCCTTCAGCCTCAATTGCGTTCCTGGCCCTTTGTAACCCTTTGTTGTTTTCCTTAATAGCCGCAGAGCTTGCCCCTTCAGTTTGCAGCACTTGTTGAAAAAAGCCGCGAAGCTAGGCATAGTATTACTAATTTTGCTCCCAATGATCGTAAGATTGACTAAACTGAGCTGAACATGACAGAGACTGAGACTTCGGCTAAGCCTGAGCTGTGGTTGTAGTGAAGTTCACTACATAAACGATGGAAAATAATCCACCTTCCAACTGTGAAAGAAATAAGGGGAAAAAGTCGTTTTCTCAATTAGTGAGAAAAGATAGAGAGCGATGTTCATACATCAGCATGCGCATGGGGGACTAAAACTTATTATATAGTTAATGTATCTTATTAAAAAAGTGCTTGGTGTTTGCCGATACTTTGTTTACTCAACAGCAAATCACAAAGCGCCAGAATGTTTGCTGTAAACTTCAAGCTGTCTAGGTTCTGTTCTCAAATATTTATTTTGATATAGAGGGTTTGGATTGCATTTACGTCTAGTTCAACGTAATTTTGGTACCTATAGGTCCGCAAGGGGGAAAGAAACTGAGAGGGGGTACTAAGTTGCAGATACGAATGCCTAAGGGTCTAAAGCTAAATGTGTTGCCCCTGCATTTAAAACTCAAAAAAGTTATCGTTAATTTTATTGTTTAATTGAGGTTTAATGGAACAACTCAGAAGTATAGGGGATTGCACACTAAGGGTCGCAGACAGAAGGGAGGAATTTTTCAACTTCATCTATTGACCCATCGCATGAAGAATTAAAGTACAATCTTTATTTGTTTCTTTATATTTAAAGAGGTCTGGCAGCGGGATTTTCGTAGGCGATCTGCGCTGCCTGTGATTTCATTACCTTTATAGAGCGTCATGTGCCCTTAGCTGAGCTTTATGGGCCCACCTTATCAGTTTTCCGGGTTAAACCGAACAGGTTCTCACACTTAACTGGGTTATCTGTATCTCCGTGTTGTGCTCCTCAAGGCGTTTACGCTTTTAGTAGAAATACTTCTTGCCCTTTAGTTTGTTAGTCAGGGTTTTCCGTTTCCTAGTCCTCTTTTTAACTCTTCTTTCAGCACTTTCAGCAGCTAATCTCGCCGTAAGTTCCAAGTCTCTTTCATGGAGGGCCCCCTTACTCCTAGCCTTATTTGGCTTAATCTACCGCCTAGTGCAACTGTTCGTCTCTCGGCGTGCCGATTTTTCTTCAGTTCCTGTGTAGGCCGTGTAGTGTGGAAGTGAGCTGATGCATGGAACACCCTACAGTTGGGGTGCATCCTGATGAACTCGCACAATGTGAATACCCAAGTCTTCATGTAAAAACGTTTATAAAACCCACAGTCCACTCCAGAGTTCTGGGGATTAACAAACCCTCGTAGTTTGAATTAGCTGAAGACTTTTCTCGGCTTCCCATGTTGCAGACAGGCTTTTTCGCTGTAGGAATTTCAGTAGTACTTTTCGGTTGAAGTTGGCCTAGAAACGTCTCTAAATTTCCCCGTCAGTTGAAGTCCTATACAAATGCTGTTCTGCGTAGGAAGCTGGAGGAAGTACACAATCCAAAGAGTGTGCATAGCGTACAGGTTACCCTAGCAAGCATAACGGTTATTCCTTGCTTTTTAGGCTTTAATAAAAAAGACAGAGTTAAAGATGAGTTTTTTTTAGTTACAACCAGACACAGATGAGTTTCCAGCGAGGTTGTTGATCGGGAAGAAAAGAATTTCAGCTGCAATACCGATGACCCGTTCCAACTGTCACCCTTTCTTTTTGAAAGTAGAAGTTTTTTCGGTGGTGGTGAACAGACGATTTAGTCCCTGTTAGTAAAGGAATAAATAAGTACTAGTATTATGTTTGCAATTATGAGAACTTTACGTTTCATTCACATGTCATTAGGCCTGGAAAGGCGAAATGCCTTAACAAAAAAGTAAAATATATCGGCAAACAAAGTCTGAAATTTTCTCGCCTCTAAATGGATCCTGTACTATCTCCGTTCTGAAGTGTGCAGTAGTGCCAAATCGGTTTCTCGTTGCACTGCAACAAGCATTTGTTTGCGCTTTTCCCAAATCAAAAAACTTTTTATTTTGACATTCTTTTAAATAGTAGTGTTGATTGTGTTTGAGGGCGAGCATCCCAATAGACTTAGAGATGCGTGTAGCAGAACTCAATTTCACTGGATGGCAGTGAGTGACAGTTTCCACTCTATTTCGGCATTACAATTTATGTTTATTTTTCTTAATATTACTTTTATCATAGTGATTAGTAGGTATGTAGTGCAAATCAAATTCAAGTGCCTTTAGCAGAATGCTACAATTTTCTTCAGTAGTGATTTATGGGGCTGGTGGGGAGCAAAGCAGTGAAGTGATATACCTTGGCTCGAAAGTTAGAAAAAAGCTGTCTTAATTCTGAATGATTGGAAGTTTTATTGACAATAATGGAGTTATACAACGAGGTGTATTGTTAACTTTTAGTGCATGTGGCTACTGCCAAGTTGGCGGGGTAGGGGCCGCTCAAGCAGCGCCACACCTGCAGCTGCAGCACCCCTCACAGGCGCCCCACGTGCAGGCCTGTCTGGCAGTTGGGAACTTCGCCAGAAGAGCGTTGGCTGACAAACTGCGATTGGTTAGGCTAGAATCTGTAATTTGAAGAAGGGCGGCGAAAATGGACGGCGAGGACAAGCAGCCGCAACAAGAGGAGGAGAAACAGCAAGAGCAGCAGGCGCCCGAGGCTGATTATGAAGATGAAGTTATTACCTCCTTCGACTCCCTTCCGCTGAACGAAAAGTTGCTTCGTGGTATTTACTCTTATGGTTTTGAGAAGCCATCAGCAATTCAGATGCGCGGAATCAAGCCGATCATCGATGGCCACGATACCATCGGACAAGCACAGAGTGGGACGGGGAAAACTGCAACGTTTGTGATTGCCGCCCTTCAAAAGATCGATTATTCCAAAAGCGCCTGCCAGGTTCTTATCTTGGCTCCCACGAGAGAACTCGCGCAACAAATTCAAAAGGTGTCTTGCCGCCCCACCCTTCCCTCCTATTACTGATCCCATCGTCCATGGAATACCCTCATATGTCCATCTCTGACACAGATGTTTAAAAAGAATAGCGTTGGGTTTTTGTCATGCTTTTGACTGTAGTCGGCTGAGCGAGTCGATTTTGTTTGCTGGTTCTGCATGTCGCGTTGCTCTGTTTGGGTCGGCGTGTTGGGAATATGTGGGCCAGTGTTTTGCTGCACTGGAATGAGGTGTAAACTATATTAAATGCGTTTGCTTGTTTATCTGTTTTACCTCGGTCTAGTGTTGGCCATCTGGCCCGCAGCTGACTTGCTATTATGCCACCACTCGCCTTTTTTTCGTTCCTGCATGCATCCTCTTCTGGGGTGTCTTTGTATGCCAACTTAATTGTGGTGTGATTGTGCTTATCAGGTTGCCCTGGCGCTTGGTGATTACCTTGACGTCCGCTGTCACGCTTGCGTCGGTGGAACTTCCGTCCGTGAGGATGCCCAGCGCCTGCATGGGGGAGTTCATGTCGTCGTGGGTACACCTGGCCGTGTGAACGATATGATGGAAAAGCGCCATTTGCGTTGCGACCAGATGATTCTTTTTGTTCTCGACGAGGCTGACGAGATGCTTTCTCGCGGATTCAAGGCGCAAATACTTGCTGTTTTCCGACACCTCCCTGAAGACATCCAAGTCGCCCTGTTCAGTGCTACTATGCCGTCGGACATCTTGGAGCTTACCACGCAGTTCATGCGCCACCCAAAACGCATTTTGGTGAAGAAGGACGAACTTACACTGGAGGGTATTTCTCAGTATTTCATCGATGTTGGAAAAGAGGAAAATAAGTTCCCCACTTTGGTTGACCTGTATGAAACCCTTACGATCACTCAGGTCCGTTTCAGTCAGTTAAACCTCAGCGTTCCAGTGTTTTGTCCCATATAATTCCCAGTTTCTAACGAGTTCGTACTCGTGTTCGTGCTCGTTTGGCGCCACTTTTAGGCTTTTCCACGTTTCGATGGATGCTGTTTCCGTTCCTGTTTGGATTTTGCAGGCCATCATTTACTGCAATACCCGAAGGAAAGTTTTGCAGCTGGTTGATATGATGACTGGACAGGACTTTACGGTATCTGCGATGCACGGCGACATGGAACAACAGGATCGTGAGACGGTGCTTCGTGAATTCCGAAGCGGCTCTACTCGTGTCTTGCTCACAACCGATTTGTTGGCCCGTGGTATTGACGTTCAGCAAGTTTCTCTCGTCATCAACTACGACATCCCCACGTCAAAGGAGAACTACATTCACAGAATTGGCAGAAGCGGTCGTTTTGGTCGTAAGGGAGTTGCTATCAACCTTGTGACTTCCAATGACACTGATCAGCTAAAGGATATTGAAACGCATTACAACACCCAAATTCTCGAGATGCCGGCCAAGCTGGAAACGAAGTAGAAGCCATCTGTGTTCTAGGGGAGCGACGTCTCTGTGGCCAGTTGACACTTAGTGTGACGTTTGCTGTCATGTATTCGGAAGGTGGCGTCCCACGTTTGTGCAGATGGCCTCGTGCTAGCTGGGGAGGAGGCTTCTGAATCGGAACGAAGAGCAGAGCAGAGCTGCTGCCTCTTTACCGTGCTTCGCATATGCCTTGCTACCGCCTGCTGCATTGGTGACGTCTGCGGCGATGGGGCCCAACCGCAGCAGCAGTTACTGCTGGGTCCGCATGAGGGATAATTCGGCAGTTTTGCTGCTGACTGTTGCTTCGATTGGGCGTCTAAGCCTTTGGGTTTTGCGGCGGGGACTACTATATTACTTAACTGCTTGTGTCATGCCAGAACAATAATGAACAGGTGCTCAGTTTTAGGGCAGGTCACTTCCAGGAGCTGCTAGGCTGGAATTCACTGCATTTCTTATGTGATAGCAATCCACTTAGAGTGTTCGTCGCTCGTTTGTTCCTAATGGGGTGCAAAGGGAGGGCATTGTTCGGGAAGTTAGTTCTGTTATTAGGGCGTTTAATGCAGTAGGCTCCTCAACACTAGTCCTCGTCTACTGACACAGGAGGGCCGGTGGTAGAACGTGGTTGTGCTGACATGGGGTCAAGCAGAATTCTAATGCGGTAAACGGTTGTTATATCCAAAGTCAAGCGTTTCGTTGCCGATTTACCACTAAGGGACGAGCTCCGCCGTCAGGTGTAAACATTTGGAAGTGTCCGGAGTGATTTGTACGGTTGGCCACTAAGTGGTTTCTCAAGTGCCTTAAGTAACTGGTTTGTTCTCTGTGGCCCTATGAAAACTTCTTGCCTTCGAAGTTGCATTCAATCCCTATTTAGACTGCTTTAAACAGGAAGTTTGAGCAGAGGTAGATCGTGCAAGCATTCCAAATACAAAATGTAGGTGTGTGTTTTCCCTTGTAGACTGATTAACCACTCTTTCGGATAGCTCTCACTATCAGACAAAACGGGGCTGAAGTGCATGAGGTGCGTTGGAGTCCATGCAACATATATTGCTACTTTCCATCCGGTGTACTTAAATTGAGTTTGAAATTCAGGTTTTGCTTACCTTGGAAAATTAACAGGAAAGCAACTGTTAAACAGGTGGGCGCTGCTGCCTATCCAGTAGGTGTTGAGCTATTCCTCACGAACACAACAAGGAGGAGCGGTTTCTTCCTTCCGTATCCGCCGTATAATAATATACTGAGATTTCACGTTTGTGCATTTCTAATTTGAGTTTATCGCATCACGCTTGTACATTTCCAATTTGAGGTTTTCGCAACAGTTAAAAGGCGTTGGGCGCTTTCTATCGCTAGCGTTACCACATTGGACACGAGCACTGAGCAGCCTTTGGGAACTCCTCGTGTCTCGCAATGCCGGGTATTAAGAACGTTGCAGGATCGTTGTCTACTGCCTCTGGTGGCCATGGTGCTCATGAGGAGAGAAGCAGCGAAGAGGTGTCTCGGAAACCGGCTGCCGTCCTCCAGCGGTTCTTCAGCAATGCAGACAAATACCTCAACGACTCCCCCATCGCGCAACAAGCCTCTGCGTACACTGGAATAAGGCCATCCGTTCTGGTTGCTGCCCTCGGTTTTTTTATGCTTATCAGCCTCGGCACCGGTTTTGGAGGGGGATTAGTATGCGACATCGCGGGTTTCCTCTATCCTGGTATGCGGCAATCCTAAACCCAGCGCTTCCAGCGCTTGCCCATCGACAGAAAATTTGGGGGCTTAAGGCTTCAAACCACCAGCGAGAGGCACAAGCTGGGCCCCGGCGTTTCCAGGGATGTAGCTGGTGGCTTCATTAGCTGAATGTATGGAGGGCAACTGCATGCCTTTGCTCGTTAGCAACACTGGCGCCATGGTACTGCGATTTCTGATGGAGTGTTTGTTGTGTACTGTTTTTTGTGCGTCTGGGAGCTTGGATGTCGTTTCGAGCGATTGAGAGCCCTGGGACCGAAGACGACAAGCTCTGGCTGACCTATTGGGTAGTTTATGGAGCATTTTCGATTGTCGAGTACTTTGTTGATTTTATTCTCTTCTGGATTCCTTTTTACTACATGCTTAAGTTCTGCTTCCTCCTGTACCTCGGGCTTCCGTGCTTTAAGGCAAGAAAACCACTTCTGAAGTTGCACCCGTATACGCACTTTGTAGTTTTGCCAGTCACATGAGATTGTCTTCAGATGTCGTAGGCCTACCCGTTTTCGTTGTCTGTTTTATCAGGGAGCGGAAGTAGTGTACAACGTGATCATTCGCCCGTTCTTACTGGAGCATCAGGAACCTATCGACAGCTGCGTTGGCAAGATAGGCGAAGCCGGCACCAAGGCTGCAGAGGGAATTCAGCAAGCCATGCAGGACGGCATCAGCCTGGTGAACCAGGCAGTCGGTGTGGTGAGACGTAGACATACGTAGTGGGTACCAGTGCAGCCGTTTAGAGCATCAAATGCGCCGTTGCATGCAGAATTCTACCGACTATCCTGAAGTCACCTAAGAGGATTTATTCGGGACCTTCTTAGATGGCTAGCCAAAGGGCAAGCCATGCTACTTGCAATCCCCGAGATGTTGAGGGGAAGATGGGAGTCTGAATGCAGGCGCGGTGTGCGCGGTCACACCACGAAGCTACAGAGCAGCCCTTCCCGGCGCAGCAGCATTCCGAAGTGCACCCCGAGCTGAGGGAGTCTCATCCGAAAGAAGGCTGTGGCGCTGTTGTCACAAATAGCGGTTAACGGGCTAATGGCGGAGTGCTCGCTGTTTTTGTAAAAGTGAGCACAGCCTGTGCAGGTCCACGGAAATAACAAAATTGCCAGAGGGAATACAGAGTCGCAGACTTGCTGGTCGTAGGCAGAGCCATTGCCGCGTTTTCTTCCAACTGTACAGTAGGAATTAAAGAAATGTAAGAACACTTCTGGTAAATCCGTGTAGCCCCTGCACCGCGGCTGCAGTGCACATGCAGCTGGGGTATAGCACCGCGAGCGCTATTGTGGTGACGTTTCTGGTTAGGAGATTATGGCAGCCTATCGAACTGGCCAAACTGCGAAATGAAACGAGAACTCTATTAGCAGCAAAGCCGAAGCTTTCTGGCCTGCAAGGTAGCATGAGGTCCCAAACCAACGGTACAAGAGTTAAATCCGAAAGGCTTTATGGGGGCTGGCACGCCCTAAGACAGCCAAAGTCGAGAGAGCACAAAATAAAATACCCTTCGGCTTTGCGCCGCTCCAAGGACGGCGGTGCTCGGTCTCAACGAACAGACTTTTTTTCACAGACTGTTTTGTGCCATCATGGCTGGCTGGCGCCGACTACAAAAAGAAAGGGTTCAAACGATGTGCTCTGCCAATGTGGCAATTTAGTTGCCTAGCCTAATTACCTATCCAGGCCAACGTTAGCAGAAGTTTCTTAGCTTCGCAAGATACGCTCGTCGCTTATGGTGGCATTTGTCCATCCTACCGGACCCCAAAAAAGTCCCAGAACATCACAAGTTCGACGACTCGCCTGGCAACTCTACTCACAACCCTTTGTTCTTCCAACATCCCTCAAAAGGCTACTTGACAACCAAAGGCAAAATCATTGTATATATAGCTCATGCGAATCTTGAGACCTCCACAATATGCAGCATCTCATACCCGAAATCCAGAACAACTGGCAGTTGTTGATCTAATCGCCTAACACCAACGTGAATACAAAGAAACACGGGTAGGACAGGACAGATGGACACGTGTCTCGCTGTGGTAGCTTTCAAATAGTGAAGCAATTGTCGTGCGCATATATAATTGCATTTGGAAAAAGAACGCCGCAGAGCAATCCAAAGAAAAGCCCTAAGGCATCACCTCCGGAAAAGAAACCTAGAAGTGAGTGCACGCGCCAGAGGGAGGGCGGTATCTGAGTGTAGAAAAATAATAGCCAGTCCCAAAAAGATTGTAAAATTCATGCGGATGGTGAGCCAAGCTCAGGCCGTCGTTGCACATGGAATAAAAACCGTCGTGCAGGCATTTTCAACCCAAGAAGGGGCAATTCGCAGTTGATCTAACCACCTTGTATAGCGAAGGCAAAGACTATTCTGGGACAGAAGCCACCACGACAGGACATACATAAAAGGCTTTCCAATGCAGCAGGCAGAAGGAAAATAGTCGGGTTTTCTACAATTCAATTTCCAGTATCGTTCGAGGATGTTTTGCCAAAGTGTCACGATCCGGCACAAGCTAGCAATGCAGTGGCGTTGGCTCTATTATTTGCCCTCTTTAGTTCCGTTGCATGTCGGAGTCGGGAAACCAGCATTCCGCGTTGTTGCTGCTGCAGTTTCAGTTGCTGGGCCTGGAACACCACTGTGCGTGTCAGCCGCACCATTCGGGCTTCTGCTTCCTACGCATAGCAAAAAAAGCAAGAAAAAGCACGCCTGTACACATGCAGTAGCTATATGCCAGGATCTGCATGCAGTAACATCTACCAGATGGACAGCGCAAAGGCTGCTTGCCGAACTGCGCTAACCTCCATTGTCTTTTGGTCAGCATTTGCCTTTGCGTATTCTCTTAGGGCTGCCCTCGCCCAGTCCAGCGCTTTCTTCCAATCGTGCAGAGACTCGTAAACGCAAGATAGTTCGCAGTACACCTGAGCCCAGCAGACCCTCAAGTTGCCATTTTTAATAACGAGTGACACTCCTCTAGCTAGCTGGTATTTTAATAGCTCCCTGTTGGCTTCAAAGGATATTGTGCACTTCCATCAACATGTTCATCGATTTAAAAAACCACAAAAATACCAACAAAACGATTAGCAAAAACACTTTTCTTGAGCATTCGATCAAGTGCAATAGGCTTAGCTTACCTCAGCACAATATTCGGGGCTAAGAGTTTGCATGCCTTCAAGGGCGGCCTCCGCAGCTCTGGCGCAGCGCATAGAACTATCAATGGCGTGCTCCTGCTCCTGTGCATTTAACTGTCCCTGAAGTTGCTGCTTCTGCTGCTGCTGTAGGACGCAGCGCGACGTCCTGAGAAGCATCAGAGGGAGCATTGGGTGGCCCCTCCCTTCTGCCCAAATATGAAGTAGCAAGAGTGCTCGTTGCGCATGGCGCATGCTGCGTTGCCTATAAACACTCCCTGGAAGTTTAGAAAATCCGTGAGCCAACGCCGAATGAATGTCAATGGTGGCAGGATGGTCCGGGCCTGTGCACTGCTCCAAGAGAATGAGGCTTTTTTGCAGGTTATTGCATGCGTTTAAAGGATCGTCTAACAGGCCGAGTAACTGCCCAATTGCAGCGTAGCAACTGGCTGCCTCGCTGCATGCGACGTTGAGACAAAATAGATAGGAAAGCAAGGCCTAATGTATCTGTTGGTGTCTGTTGTATGCTGCGTCGGCTAATCAGGCACACAGTATGGAGGCTAGCAGAAAACTCTTTTCAAAGAGCTTTCAAAGGTCAAACTGAGACTGACAAAGTAAGGCACGCTTGAGGGGAGGTAGGGAGGCGCTCACGAGCAAACAGCTCCCGAGAGCTGATGGGCCACGCAAAGGGCTTGCTGCAGCAAATCCAGCGCCGCATCGACGCTTCCGCAGGAACAGCAATGCGAGGCGGCAGCCAGCAAGGCCCGCACAATCTGGGACGGGGGAGGAGGCCCCTTGAGGACGGGGACAACTCGTAAAACGTCTTCTGCATGCACGAGACAATAGCTGTCTCCTCTGCTGCTGCTGCAGCTCGAAATACCCGCCAGAAACACTTTGTGCTCGGTTTTCTGCTCATCGATTGCATCTGTCTTTTCGTTCTGCTGATCAAAGGGAGCGCGGCAGTCGCTCGCGGTGTCTCCAGCGTCGCTCGCAGCTTTCGAGGGGTTCCTCCCTGTCAAGTCTTGCAGCATGTACTGTTGCTGCTGCTGTTGGTGCTGCTCGTTTCCCCGCAGTAGCAGCATCCACTTGGGCATTTGCTGCTGCTGCTGCTGCTGCTCCTGCAGCTGCTGCTGCAGGCGAGCATGCACTTCCGTGCGAAGTTGCAGGCCCAGCACTGCGCAGAGACTCCGCAGCAGCACAAAGCGTCCCTCCACTGAATTCAGGGCGCTGCTGGCGAGAGGCGTGGGAGGCAGCAAATGGCCGAAACGGGTCCAAGCACGACGGCGCAAGGCCAGCCAAAACATCTCGGGTCTCTCTGCAAGAGCTGCATGCAGCCCGCCTTGGCCCCCCCTTGCTGTTGCTGCTTCTGTGCCTGCAGCGGCATGAGGGGCAGGCCTGGCCTGAAAAAAGGGAGCGAAGAGACACGAGAGAAGGTGAGCTACGGCGGGGGCCACTTCCCCCAGTGTGAGGCCTGCGAGGTGCCGATTGATGTGCGCCTTTGCGCAGCGCAGCAAAATGTCTCTTTCCAGCAGCAGCAACGGAAGAGACGAATCCCCGCCAAGGCTTGCTGTCTGTACAGTGCGAAATACGGCGCCTATGTGGCGGCAGTTGAGGCCGTAGCGGTGCAGGAAGGCTTTGAGGCTTTGGGAGTCGAGGGGCGGGCTGCTCCCTGGGTGGTGTACAGACAGCATACTTGATGCTAACGGCACAGCCACCTGACGCAGATAGGCGGCCAGCAGCATAAGGCTGTCTTTATCTGCTGCGCTGATGTGCTCGGAGTTAAGGGGCAAAGCCTCTGTTCCAACCCCAAGCAACAAACAACCAGCTGTCGATACACCCGGAGGGGGAGGAAACGTTAGCCTGCATGCCTCTGCTGCAACTGAACTCGCACGAGCCTGCAAGTCGCAGTCCTCCTGCAACAGAGAGACATCTTCTCCCAAAAGAGACAGCAGCGCCACATCGCTGGCCACTTTGCTCATTTCTGTTGCTGCTTCCGTTGCTGTTAATGAGGCAGCACCTGCTGGTGTTGCTGCAGCACAGGTCTCCATCCTCTCTCCTTCTTTTGCATCCTGGTTTTGATGCTGCTGCTGCTGCTGTTGTTGTTGCTGCTGCTGCTCCTTCTGCTGTAACTGGCGTTCAATGGCAGCGCGCAGCATTTCGATGTCTTCCCGTCGGCTTAGCAGCAACGTCTCCTGCTGCTCCTTGGCTCTGTCCATACACCGCAAAACTGTCTCGTTGCAGCACGCCAGCGTGAGTTGCTGCAGGCGCTGCAGGCGGTTGCTGATGCCGTTGGCCCCCCCTTTGCTGTCTTCGTCGAACCAGGAACCAGCGCGAAGCAGCTCTCTCGTGATGCTGCTGCACTGGCTGCTAATCTCCTTCTGGAGACGACGCTCAAGCTCCTCTTCCAACGTAGGGGGTCCATCGTCTGCTTCAGGGAAAGCTTTCTGCTTGCCCTCATCGCTGCTACTACTCTCCTGCTGCTGCTGCTGCTGCTTTTCGTAAGCAATCTGGCGGCTTCTGAAAGCCAGAAAAGCCCGCAGAAGCTCAGGCCTTACGTCTGGTCGAGCGGTTGCATGCGAGGGGCCTTCGGTGAGGCCAGCAGCTGCAGCAGCGGCGTTGACCTCTGCAGCAGCTGCTGCACTAGCAGCCGCAGCAGCAGCAACCGCCGCCTCTCCACCTGCTCGGGCAAAATGGCGCGCAGCAGCAGAGGCAGCAGCAGCAGCAAGCTCTCCTGGTGTCTCCTTCAGTCCGAATGGGGCAGCCACAACATCAAGGGGTGTGAGCGCGTCAAAGCCTTGCGACACAGAAATGCTGCTGGCCCGCCTTACGCCTAACAATTGCGCAACGGAGGAAGAGATGTCCGTACACTCCGGCTGCTGCTCCTGTTGATGCGCCTGTGCTGCTGTTGCTGCTGATGCCTCACCAAAGCAGTACCTCGCAAGGGCATTCTCTTCTACCCCTTGGCAGAGGATGCGGCAGCCTGCAAAGTCGACTGCCACTGCTATTGGCCTCCGCTGCTGCTGCTGCTGCTTCAGCTGCTGAGCACAAAGCATCCCTGCCCCAGGAGGTGCGACAGAAGCAAGCAATGAGGCAGAGGCAGCAGCAGCTGCTGCTGCAACAGCTGCGTCCTCACAGAGCCGCGCTACCTCTGCTGCCTCTGCAACTTTGCGCAGCGCCTCTCGTGCTGCAACGTCTGTCCCTACACTCCTTTCAAATGGAGGCCCGCCGCAGCAGGATAGGGCCAGCGGCTCCCTGTCTGCCACCAGAAGAATGTTGTTGTGTACATACACCTGCCAGGGAGCCACTGCGGCCGGTGTGCCTGCTGATGCAGTTGCTGCTGCTGCGCTGCTGCTGCGGAATTGTCCTCCCAGAGGGAGGAGACGGCGTTCCCGCAGTGCGACGGCTCCATGCAAAGCCGCCTCGCGGAACTCAGCATACACCTGAAAGGAGACAGTTGCAGCAGCCACCACTCAGTCTGCAGCTTACCAGCCAAACACCTCATCTATTGCGGGGCACAAAGCAGCAGCAGCGCCGAGGTTGGAAGTTCGGATGTACGTACCTTGGAGGCCAGCCTTTCGGATGCAACGCCTTGCGAAAAGTCGCTTGCTGGGGGGCCCCCTAGGAGGGCCGCTGCCTCTGCACCCCACAGGCGACACGCAGAAGCACCTGGGGCCTCCCTCCCCAGCAGCTGGTTGTCGGGGATTAAAGGCCTTGCCTGTGACCGCTGTACATACACTCGAAAACATGCACAGCTTTACATATGAAGAACATGGCAAAGGCAGTTCACAAGAAGACATTCAGCACAATCAGGAGAAAGAGATAAGAGTGGGAAGCTGTTGAGGCAGAGGCAGTGAGCGGGATGCAACAGGAGACAGAAAGAGAAAGATTACAACAGACAGAAAAAGAGAAATAAAAATAACGAGAGTATCTGTCTGTGAGGAAATGAAAGAAAGAAAATGTCAATATCTGTCTGTTAAGCTAAGTCGGAGCCACTTGCAATATCTGTATACTGCATATCAGGTTAGCTCCTGGCACCAACGGAGCCGATAGTAACAGCAGGCCCCCTTCTCATTTCTGTCACTGGAATTCTGTTTAATTTTGTCTTTCCTTCCTCGTGAAAGTTTCTTGTACAGGGACTACCTCTTTGGTTTAGTGGTGGTGATAGGAGTGGTGATAGGAGTGTTAATAGGGGTTTAGATAGGGGTGTTGAAGAGGGTTTGGGTTGTCCCTTGCCTCAAGTTCCGTAGCGAAGGGGGGCAGGAAAGGCTGCAGTGAGGGCATGGCGTGCAGCGGGAGGTCCGCGTCCAGAGGCTCAGGAGCTAACAGTGGCACCTTTAAAGAGAGAGAGAAAAACAAGCATACAAACAGACACAGAAAAGCATACATTCAAGCAGACAGACAGACAGACAGACAAACATACATACATACAGACATACAAACAGACAGAAAAACAGACATACAAACAGACATACAAAAAGACAAACAGGCATACATACAAGCAGAAATACAGACAGACAGTGGGTTGGCGTTTGGTGTAGTTGTCCTCTGTTAACAAATCAACAAACTCTTCCGGTGTACATATACTGCACTATGCTCACCCCGTCAGCGAAGGCCGTTGAATAGGCGGAAAGGAGATGAGCCAAAGTGTCAAAGAGAAGTTCGTTTGCTGCTTCTTTGATAGGCAGCGATTGGCCATCTGGGGAGGCGATGAGCTGCAGGGGGAAGGCCTCAGCAGGGAAGAGAGACAGCCCAGCTGCTGTCCTTGCGGTTGCTGCACACCGCAGCAGCAAAGCCGAGGAAAAAAATGCATGCAGCCTTGCCTTGCCGCTCTTTTTCTCGTCTGCATGCAGCACCAGCAGGAAGCCAGCAGCAAAGAATCGCAGCAGCAGCAGCACAAACAGGGTAGCAGCAAACGCACTGTCGGCTCGTCTTAGCGATGAGACACAAAAACCCTTCTCGGTAGAAGCAATAAAGAGACGGAGGCCTTCTAGTGTCTCTGCCTCTATCCACATCACGTGCCCAGCCAACTGGGCTGCAGGGGTTGGGTGCCCCCCAGGATAAACCCTTATAAAGGCAAGCAGCTGCAGCACAGCAGACACGAGGAGACACCACGAACTTCTTCACCACGGAAACGGAGACAGGGAGACACTTGATAAAGGCTGGAGAAACGAGATGACAACGGAGTGTCTCCTACTTTATGCTTCGGTTTTAGGGGGGAAGGCAGCAGAGACTTCTGCAACAATAGCAGCTGCTTTTGCTGCCACTTCTCGTCCTCAGACATCTCCTCCCCCAGCCCAAGCAGCAGCAAGGAAGCGTCAATTGCATCTGGCTCCTTTTCCTCTCCACTTTCTCCCCAAGAGACGCCAGCGGCCCGCAAACGACACTTCTCGCCTCTCCCTTTTCGTCTGCTGTTTCGCTGCTTCCTTCCAGAGAGAGACCCTGACGCATGCAGCGAAGCTTCGGGGTGTCTCCCCTCAGAACAGCCAAGAAGGCTATTGCCTCCCTCTGGATCTGCAGAAGCAGGGGCTAGCTGCTGTAGCACAATGGGCCGCAGCAGGGCCCCGAAGGCCCCGCAGGGGTCTGCTGCATCTGGCAGCTGCGGAAGAACAATCGCCTTCGGATCAAAGAGAACCTCCGCTAGCCGACGCAAATGGTGAAATGCGGAGCGGGGGTCCCACGGCCTAGGGACCAAATCGATAACCTCGCCAGACTGTACAGACAGATTGGCAAAGCTGTAGCTGTCCTGCAGCAACAGAAGCCCCTTCTCGGAGCCCTCGGCAAGATGACGGGCCCTCGGGCGAAGCAGCAAGTCATAGTTGGTGTGGAAGCAAGAAGGCATCAACTCCTGCAGCATGCTCTTTAGGTCTGACACTGTCTCTGTGACCCCCACCTCTGCCGCCACAAAGACGCACTTGCTGCAGCAATCGGGAGGATTCACGTCCCCCGAAAGGGGACGATCCAAGCAGTCGCATTGCTGCCGTTGCTGGCGTCCTAGGCCCTTTCCTCCACAGTGTACTATCCGTACCCACACCCTGTTAAAGGAGAGAGCCGCCTCCATTCTTGTTAGCAGCCTTCTCACCCCACAGGGCACAGCTCTTCTTCAAACCTAGCCAAATATGCGCTGCGGCCTTCGCTACGGCTAAGGGACTCGGGAGGCAAAGGGCGGCAGAAGATACTGTTTTCAGTACATGCGAGACACCCAACAAGAGGCACGGCTTCTTCCGCCTCCTTTCTCTCCCCTACCTTCCCAGAAAACTTGAAGGCATAAGCCGTATCTTAGAAGTGGCGCAGTGAGAGAAAAGAGACGGAATCCTGCAGCGTTGCTGCCATATGTAGGGAGTGCTCTGGTGTCTTCTCTCCGAACAAAAGGCTGCAGATGCAACCTTCTGCCTTCTAGCAGAGAAGAAACACTCTTTGCAATAAGCAATAAATCTGTAATTCTCTCTATTTAGCCCCCCAAAGCCCCAAGGCCTCAGCTTGTCATACAAAGCCCCCACAGGAGACGTCAGTACAATCGCCGCTGCCTTAGTCCATTCGCTGCACGTCCCAGGAATAACAATGAAGTAAAACCGTTTAGAATTTATTGTGGCAGTTTTATTGTATCTACTTCATAAAGTACAAAACTTCCTCTAAACATATCAACAACGGCCGTGCATGTTGGTCTCATCGATGCTCAAACCACACCATTTCATTCATTTTTTAGTTTTACTTTCCGCTAGCTGCGTTTCAATTCTAAAAGACGTGCAAATTTTTGCACTTCTGCTCAGAGGCGTCATCTGCATGGCCTCCACAACAGCAAAGGCTGCCCCTGATATTTTTGAAATTTAAAAGTATTTAACAAATTTATGCGTATTTGCACTTCCTTATTTCTAGTCTGTTTCCCTCCACATGTCAAGGAAATGTTTGTTCCATCTTTAGCGAGAACCGCAGCGCCCTGTACGAACGCCGAAAAGCCCCTCTGCAGACGAAACTGAACATCGAATTGAATATTAGCAATGTAATCGCAGTGCAATACGCAACACTTTTATTCTTTATGAAGTGCGAAAAAACAAATATTTCGTCTTCACAGATAGTTGGTCTTGGGAACGCCAACAACCCAAGAGAGCTGCTGCAGGAGCAACTCATAAATAATCAAGGCGCTTACTGCCTATTCTGCAGCATACGTTCTAACTCCTTTGTTTCTTTTGAGAACTATCCTCTAAAACATTTAAATTATGCTTCTCTGATGCCCTCCCTGCCCCCTCATGCGCTGCTACAAATGCGTCCCCTAGCGATTGTACTGCTGCATCCCCCTCTGCTGCGGCTGCGTTCCCTGCTGCTGCTGCTACTGCTGCTGCTTCTGCTGCTGCTGCATCATCTGTGGTGGTCAATGTTGCTCCGTAATCTGCTGCCGCAGCCATTTCACTTGCTGGTGTTGCTGTTGCTGCAGTTCCCCTTGGGCCAAAAACTCGGGGTATTTCAACGGTCAAGCCACCTTCTGCGATCCCGCCTGTTGCTTCCTCTGCAGTCAATAAATCTGCTGCTGTTTCTGCTGCTGCTTTCGCTGCCTCTGTGGCAGTATTTGGCAAACTCGATATGAGGCCCCCGTAGAAGCTTGTAGTTGCTTGTGCTGTTGCATCTCCCTTTGCTGCTTCTCCTGCTGCTGTGTCGCTGCCAACAGCTGTGGATCCAAGAGAAACAGCAGAAAACATAGCCCCACTCAAACCTGCTCTTAGCTCCTTCGTCTCCCTCGCGGCATCTGCAAGTAATGAGGCCGAAAAAGCCATGTCTTCTGCTGGTGCCTGCTTCCACGGCTGCTGAGGCTGCAGTTCACTGGTGGGCTTCGCATTTCGCGCTGCCGTTGCGCGCATCTTTCGGGTGACAGGACGGGAGGCTTGAGACGCAGCATTCTGCTGCTTATGGCTGGCTGAACCGAGTCGTGATCGACCTGGGGTCTTTCCTTGCCCTGGTGCCGCTGCTGCCTCTGTTGCTGCTGCCTCAGCCTCCGCTGCTGCAGCCTCTCCCAGCCAATTCAAGGGGATGCGCGGGTACGGCCCTCCCTCTAGAGAAGGAATTGTTGCTTGATAGGCGGGCCCGATACGAGGGTGGCTGTGCCGATCGCGCATCCATCTTGAGCGATCGAACGGCATTTTCTAGGTTTAAACAAAAAAGAAAATTCAGGATAAGCTCAAACCAATGAATCCTGCGGAAAAAACTACAAGAGTGGCATCCTGAGTACCAGTGTTCAAAGTCACCACATAAGAGATAAGGAAGATCTGGGCGGCGTGAAGTAGAGAAAACAATTTATAAAAAAATAATTCTTCGGAAAGTACATATGAACATATTCTCTCAATCAATCTCATAGATAATTGAGGATTAACACAGGAAGCGGCATCATGAACACAACTAAGCAAACAGCTGTCTGTCCACCCCAGTCCAGCAGGAAACCGATTAATATCCAATACTACGTGGCAGGCATAATTTAATAAGCTAGTATGAATGTTAAGAACGTATGTTCAGGATCTCTGCTGGGTTCTCTTTTTGCTCGCACCATCAAGCCCTGCATGCACCGTAGTTTCATAGAGCAGTTAAGCCCTTTGCTACAGCAAAGTTAACAGACCCCAACACACCTTCAAAAACGAAACAGAAATCAGTGTACTCAGTGGACGAACGAAGGTTTTAAAAGCTAGACTAGGAGCGTGCGGAGTTAAAGGGCATTCAGCTCTACCCTCCTACACACTCCAGTGTAAACCCGCCTCATGCATTCCCTCTGACGCCCTCCTATCCCTGTCGCCATGGTCTATGAAAACGCAAGGACACGCATTCCTATGTATACACGGGCGCCAAAGGCGTCAAATAATAAAGTCATGTCAAGAAACGTGCCTCTATTTGCTCTACAAAGGAGGCAAAGATGCTCCTCCCTGACAGGCGATTTTTCAAGGAACTATTGCTCATTGCTTTATTTCTTCCTCTGCGAGTTTCTTTTGATTTTGTGGTTATTACATCCAAAAGTGCATGGAGAAGCAGACATACCCAAAAGTCTGTTAAGACCTCACTCGTGCATCCGCGAAGATACTTCTATGATACACGCTCAAAGGAGTCCTCAATGTGTAAAGCTAGTCTGCACTTTTTCTTTCCATTAAACCTATAGAGTTCGCTGCTGCCCCCCATACAGCCGTCACAGCCGCTGCAGCGCTCCTGGATGAGCCGTCTAAGGAGGCAGTTTTACTGCCCTTGAAGAATACCCGGAATTGCAGCAACTATATATAATATGTATTATATATATATATTGAATTGGAGGTCTGCGAAGTGTTGTCGTGCGGCCGTCGGGGGCCATCAGCGAGGCAGCAAAAATACACCAATTCAAGACGGTTGGTCTAGCAGCCGTCTGCGTCACCATGCCACGAATGACCCTTTAAGCTCCTTATAAAACCCCTGCCCAGCCGTTTGGCATGGGACGAATGGCTTAAAGAAAACGACCAAATCACACAAGAGCCAAGAGACACAATGAGAAGAAAACGCCACACTACTTGGCTTTAGGCGAGGCCTTTTCCTTCTTGGGCTTCGTAGAGGGCTTTGACGGCTCCGCATCCTTCGGTTTGTATTTTGCAGCCCACTTGGTGGTGTACCCGACAAAATGCGACAGGCGAATGCACTGCGAGTTTCCGCAGTTCATGCTGAAGCTCCCAGCAACTTCCTGCATAAGCAGAGAGCACAGCATGCAAAGCTCTTCGGAACCTTAGCTTGTTCAGCTTTGTGCAAAATCCAAAGGAAGCCACAACTTTTAAACCCTTGCTAACTGTGCTTCGTGCCCAGCACCCTTTGAGGAGCGAGAAGGGGTCTTGAGGCTCATTATGAAACGATTGTGCTCGTTAACAACTGGCCTCATTCCCACTAGACCACCAAAATTTCTGAAGTGTACATGCACTATCTCAGCCGCGTTTTTCATTTACAAAAAGAGATATTGGCATTTGAACACCCAGATGGCGAGTTGATGAACTCACACGTTCCTAATGCCGTTTCTGACCTGTTTGAGTATCTTCAGTGACTCATCGTCGGCGAACAGAAAAGACAAGAGTTTGGAGACGTAAGTCGGTATGTCTGCATTCTTTGAGCTTCGGACGTGAATCACTGGCAGACCCTGCTCTTTGGAGACGTCTCCGTGCCACTGCACGCAAGGAGCACTTGGGGAAGGGTCACCGGTGATCGGATCATCGCTGAATCTCACGCTCCTGAAGAGACATGCCATCAAACCAAGCAGTATACTTTCGCATTCTAGACAGTTCACCGTTCAGACAAAGAATGTGTGGTTAGTTCTTGCGGAGGTGCAATTCGGGACCTGAGGCGTCCGCGTGGGCTTACTGAGCAATGGTTTGCAGTAGGTTAAGGACGTAGTCCCTGTCCCAAACCTTGACAACTCTTTTCTGCACATGGGTAATCCACTTCTTGGATAGAATGATGGCATTTGCCTCTGTGTGAGGATTAAAATCTTCATCAGCATCCTTATTAAGTGCCACTACTGCCTCCTCATCAAAGGACACCGTAGATGCCGATGCCGACGACTTTATTGTTCTTTGCGTGTTCAGTTCAGAGGCATTGCCTCCCCAAAAACCCCCGCAACAAGACCTGCAAAAAGTCATTTCAAACAACAGGGAGACGAGACGAGACGCACCCCCGGCACCGCACGCCTCTCAATCATGCAAAAAGTGGACAATCAACGGCCCGAATGAAGCAGCTGAAGCGCGTGGCAATTAGCACCAAGAAGCCGGCGGGGGACGTTGTCTGTCTGTAGAAAAACGTAAAGTTCCAGAGACTTAACCTCCATGACAGGACGGCTTAAGGCCGCTTCCCTGCCCCCTGATGCCTGAGTCAGATGGCCTTCGGCAAGTTCAAATTTAACATAAAAGGCTAAGAAAGCAAGAAGCGAAAGAAGACTCTCTGCCTCAGCAAAACTTAGCTTCGAGAAGCACGGCGACTTCTCACCAAAGCACTGCATGCAAAATGCATTTTATCAAACATGAAATGAATTCGCGGACAGCATCCAAAAACATAAATTTATGAAAACATTTCAAGTAAGAAAAACAATGGAGAGGGATGAGCGTCTCAGTGGACCAAAAGAACTCCAGTGGTTCGGAGAGCCAAGCTGCCACCAGCAAACTTGCGGTAACCTAAACCAAAAAAGTTACAATTTTGCCCACGAAATACAAATAAACAATTCAAATAAAAAGCAGTGGAGCAGATTTGGTATCGAGAACCTGGAGAGGCTGTGCAGGATGCCGCTCAGTACTCCAGCCTGCAGTCACAAGGACCACCCACAAATGCTGTGCTAATACCGTGCTGTGTTACTACACGCCAATAATACTCCCATAATATTGCATCGAACCTCTTGTATCTTGTTGAAACTCTGTGAGTAAACAGATAGAGATGATGCATTTACTTCCGTCCTCACAGCCCTGTTGGCTGGGTACCAAAAGGGATCGCGAGTCGAATGTTTTTCATGAATATAATCACTAAGCCCTTCTGAAGTGTCACTAAATGTAGCCAAGGGAATTTTCAGTTTTTTGTGACACGGAAGTTAGGGAGATACAACTCTTTTGGGCAATAAGTTAATTCCTTGGGCCTACGAAAAGACATGTAGAAGTGTACGTGCCTATAAACAGTAATAAGGATGTGAACACGCAGCTTCACACACGTTTGGTTACAAAAGTTATTGGCTACTGAGCCAGAATTGAATAAGAATCGGCAGAAAAAAAATCAGTAGCGTTACGGTCTTGGGCGAGCCTCAACAGAAGCTGGAGTATTGATGTCCCCACGATTGGCTTCTTTGCATCATTCAAGCTCTTGCATGTAGTTTTTAATGCTTTTGTTTACTATCAACAAATAATTTTGTCTTGTAGGAGAGGGCTCGTTGAGTTTAAATTGCACATCCACATGTTCCCCGAACGTGTCCGCTGGGCTTTCTGAAGTCTACGCGCGGCATCTACTGCAGTATTCGGTGTTTACGGTGAGGCATGTAGGCCGTCAACAGTAAATAACTTGACGGGAAAGTAAGTTTTATTTTCTTCCAAACACACGAGCAGGAGGCGCATCTAGCCATAGCAAATTAGGTTTTGCAGCTTTACGGGTTACACGACATCAAGCACCCTTTATTGCTCAGCAAACCAAGTGCACTTCAGTGTTCCAGGGACAACACAAAACTCCCTAGCTGACGGCCCTGAGCGAGCGCAAGCCTCGAATGAGAATGTGCCTCGCAACAAGACAGTTTGAGGCATGGATGCTGCATCTTTTTAGGAGACAGCAGAGTCGGGCAGAGGGAAAGAAAAGGTGCTCAAGGCAACAGACACGGCCACAGCTCAATACCTAATGATCCTACAGGCGGGCCATTCCTTATGTTCAACGTGCAATGGTCCTCCTAAAGCAAGGAGCATTTGGATAGTTAGCCGCAGATTCTTTTTGCTTCGCGTAATCTGGGAGTGCAATTGATCTTCTCGCTCGAGTATACTAAAGAGAGCCTGCTAGCCACGATGCGAGGAGCAACACCCTCTTCTCACGATATGGCGGTCTTATGAACGCTTCGTTTGCAACCAAGCATTCTTTAATTTTCTCATCATGCGATTGTGTTTGGGTCCCAACAGAAGCGGTGCTGGGTGGTTTCTTTGATGCCTGATAGCCTTTTCATTTGGTCTTCTGAAAGCTGCACTTCCAACGCTGCTGCATTTTCCCTCAAATGCTCGCGAGAAGTGCTGCAGGGAATCACCAAGAGACCTTGCTGGAGAGGCCACCGCAGCAGCACTACGCTGGCTGGCTGGCCAATCTCCTTGGCAATCTGAAAACAGACAGACCCCACAGATGCACATCGCCTATTCTCCTAAACGTTCCGGAACACGCGTAAACCCTGCTCGGTTTCGTTTGCGTTTGAACTGCCTTACTGGCATTCTGCATCTTTTCCAACGACGCCCCACTTACCTCCTTGACGACGGGATGTTCCACCAGTTTGTCTTCGCCAGAGCCGAGAGATGAGTAAGCCTGCAGGGTGATGCCGTGATGCTTCGCGAAGGAAAGCATTTTTGGGATCCAACACATCGGGTGCCACTCCAGCTGCAAACAGAAACAAAGCGCCTCAGGGAGACGAAGCTGCTTGGTGTTCCACTGCCCACGCCTGCAGCAAAGAAGTCGCGGGGACTTCTGAGATTCTAGCAAAAACGCGTTGGTTTCGGTAATTACTGTCAGGGAGGTGTTACTTGTCTCGCTTAGTTAAGACATTGTGAGTAAATGCATTGTTAGGGAGGTGTTTCCTCCATGATTTATTTCAGGCACTACCTTTACCGTGGTGTTTCTTGCACAGATTAGTTCATTCAAATGATTATTGAAATGTTTCTGCAAAGGGTAGTTCATTTGAATTATTATTGAGGCGTTTCTTGTGTGGGTTAGTTCATTCGCATGAATATTGAGGTGTGTCTTGCCTGGTTGACCATTGGCATAATTGTGGCTCCGTCTGCCATGAGTTGCTCAAGGTGCGAAATCATGAAGTTTGATACGCCGATTGCTCGCACCTGAACAACTGACACTTTGAGTATCCCAATGATCACGGCCCCCCGTAGATCTTAAGCACCAGCGCATTGGAATCGGTGAACGTTTCTTTTCAGCTGACCAGCCGCAAAGAATGCCAAAACCAAAATCTAAATATCAACACTCTCTTGCCTTCTTTCGCTCGTAAAGCTTTTCTAACGCTCGCCAGCTCTCGAGGCGCAGGCGGCGGTTATCTTGGCTGTCTGTTAAGACGCCACTGCTTCCTGCGAGTTTATCCCAGAAATGCCGAAAAGTACAAATCGATTGCACTCTCTTTGTAGACCGCATTACAAAAAAACAATTGATCGCGCGAAGTTTTTCCTTGCTTAAAGTGAGGTATTTTGCCGACCCTCCTGTTGCTATTGCATACCTGGCCAATGGATGAGATAGAGGTCAAGCTGCTCAACCCCCAATCTCTCAATCGTGGCGTCAAACGCCTGCAGGACTGCCTCCTCCCCCTGCGCATCTTTGGGCTGCAGCTTGGACGTCACGAAGACCCTCGGGTTTCCTGCAATTCATGCGTTTTGGGGGACCAACTGCTGTGTATGCAGCTTGTTCAACATGACTGTAGGGACAATTTCACTCCCCTCCTCGGATTAAATGGAAACACCATAAATATTGTAAACGCAGTTATAATTCACCTGCTTTCTTGAGTAGTTCTCGAATTTCCGCTTCGTTCCTGTACACTGCGGCAGAGTCGATGAGGCCGTAGCCTTCGTGCAGTGCTCCGAATACACCGGAAGCAAGTCTCTCTCCTGTCAGTCGCCACGTGCCCAGGCCCATGAGGGGCATTTGGACTCCGTTAGCGAGGGTGCGGCATTTCGCCGACGCCAACAAGTCTCGCCCCTGGAGGTTAGGAAAGTCCATCTCGTCGAAGACAGCTCAGGCTTCACCACGCAAGGGAGTGCAAAAAATAAGAGCCCACGCAAACACTTTAGAAGAGGAAGAAGCTATGTGTATAGTGTGGAATTCACATTCAACGCCTTCGTCTTTAAAAGGTTTGGCCTGGAAGGGGAAGGTCTTTAAACCTTCGCCAGATGCACTGAGATTGGAAACAAATAACAGGCAAAACAAAGCTTCCAGAAAACCTTTTGGTTAGTTGATGTTTACAAACATGTGCAAGTTAGGAGGCCCCACGAGCTCCTTTTCAGTGAGTATTTCGGCCCTGGCTGGTGGTGGTAAGAAGGAGGGGAGGGTTATGTGTATCTTTGGGTGTTTTTATTTTAAGTAAAAAATCCAAAACAAATAAAAATGCTTTATGATTGCCTCATTACGTGTGTTTCATGTCCTGGGCAACTCGTGTTGTATGGAGTGTACGCAGTGGTGGGCCATGAACAACTGTGCGATATTAATAGAAGTGCTTCGTAAGACTTGCTTTCTGTTTCTTGTGCCTTAGAATTTTTTAAATTGATGCCCGAAGTTATGTGTCGGTGGAAGAGTTATCATGCTTACGTAGTGAAGACCAGTAGCCGTGTGTAACATGTGGAGTCTAACACTTGCCTCTGCTTAAAGTCCAAAAGTACTAACACGAAACAATAGGATGAGACGCTTTCGTTTCCGAAGAAATCTGCGCTTTTTGAGCTGGTCTTCCAGAGGCCTTGGGGGCATCGGCATAGGCAAGAGGATGCAGCCAAGGTACAGGCATCCAAACAAACACTCCGAAGATCTGGGCTACTCCTACTCACATAAAGAGGCTTAACACTCCCACACGTGGATAGTTAAGGACATTAATTAGGACTATTCTAAGTGATAACAAACAGGCGATTTTTGCGATATCGAACATGAGCATTAACATGCTACATCTGTCCTCTTGCTAAGAAGCATGTCCTCTTGCGTCATACGAAGGATTGTCCACCATGCCACACAGGCCTGTGCAGAAGCACACATCACCAACCGTCTAGTTAATGGCGACGGATTGGCCATATCCCCTCTTGACACTCAAGTCCAGAGGAACGCAAAAAATATGCAAAATGTGCAACTCAAAGGTCATTGCCCTAAGAAGTGATCAAAACCGAACAGAAGGTGTAAGACGCAGAGAATGTCCTGCCAAACTATTACAACTCTTTTTGAAACCCCTTTTTGCACGACTTCCTAGATTCCATGAAAAGGCGATCAGCATTAATGTTTAACATTCTGAAAACTAAATACGCGGCGGTACGGCTGGAACCTCTGGCTGCGGACACTTGCAACCTCATGTGCAAGAGCGTCTTGCTCTGAAAAGCGGCAGACAGCCAAATGGGTCTAAACTCCGGAGTTGTGAGCGCTTCAATTTTCTCATCATGCGATTGTCTTTGGGTGTCAACAGAAGCGGTGCTGGGTGGTTTCTTTGATGGCAAAGAGCCTTTTCATTTGGTCTTCTGAAAGCTGCACTTCCAACGCTGCTGCATTTTCCCTCAAATTCTCGCGAGAACTGCTGCAGGGAATCACCAAGAGACCTTGCTGGAGAGGCCACTGCAGCAGCACTACGCTGGCTGGCTGGCCAATCTCCTTGGCAATCTGAA
>NPHX01000293.1:21393-39384 GCA_002271815.1 Eimeria falciformis
TGATAGATAATATATGTTATAAATATTATATATAATATATATAATGTGTAGTATATATTGTTTATACAATATATAATATATATTATAAAATATATATGTATTCTATATAATGCATATATGCGTGAGCATGTCCATGGATGCAACTCAAAAACCGCCTGCATGCAAACATGCACTGAACAGCTGCATGCGCTCCTGCATGCAGCATCGTACGAGGTGGATGTCTGCGTGGTTTTAAGCTAGAGAGAAGCGCCAGTGATTGTCCTCTCGTCTGCTGCTAATAATTGCGCATGACGAGAGGAGTGGAAGAACGCATGCAGCAGGGCGCATGCCCTCGTGTTTTCTGCGACGGAGACGTGGCCTGACGCTTGAGAAAAGAACTGCTGCTACTTCTTGAGCCTTTGTGGCTAGTGCCGCTTCTGCTGCTGCTGCCTCAGATTAGTCTGCTTGACGAGAATGAAGTGCAGCATCTTTTTAGCTGCCAAAGTTTCTCGTCTCCCCCTATTGAAAAGAAAAAAATTCAAAGAACCTTTAGAGAGGGGAGGGGTGCCGCGTAGTGCTAGGGGTAAGGTCATATCGAAGCTTAGCACTAACACCGTAAGTGTGCGGAGGCATCTGACAGACAAATGCCTTCTTCCCGTCTCCTCTCATAGCAATCAGGGGGGTCGCGGGGCCGCCTATGACCCCTTTGCTGCAGCAAGGGGGCCCTGCATGTGGATGCACGTGTGCATGCGGTGCAGCTCCTGGAGCAGGCATCAGAACGGCACCAGGAACTGTACATACACCTGATGCGTAGACACCGCCTGTGTGCACACAAAGAGACCACACAGGAAGGGAAAATTACGCATCATAAATGGCCAAATGCTAGAAGAGACCCTTTTCATTATCTTAGCTGGTGGCAACTCTAAAAACACGAACGTCGGTGTGCAGGCACCCCAATTCTATAAAAGGCTCACTGCCAGGGCGGGGTGGCGGTGGCGGTGGTGGTGGTAAGGGAGACGTCTGGAGGGGTACCGGCGTCAGCTGGCACATCCCTGCCAGCTGCAGCGCTTGCTGCAGCAGCTGCAGCAGCTCCTCTACTAGAGAAACAAGCTCCCGCGACTGCAGATGCCCCCCTTGTTCCAGCTGCTCACAAAACGCATCTGCCTCTTTCTCTGGCAAGCAGCGGCAGGCCGCAGCAGCAAGCTCGAGGTTCGTAGCCCCCGCTCTCTGTGCTGCATGCAACATCTTCAGCGTGACGCTTCGGTTTAAAAGAGGCCCTAGGCCCCTTGCTGCATGCACGATAGACATAGGGTGTGCTGCTTCTGCTGCCTGCAGCAGCGCAAAAACTTCTTCCTGATGCTCTAATGGGACCCCCGTTGTTTCTGTTGCTGCTCGCTGCTGCACCCGACGAGCAGCCTGCAGCAGCTTCTCCTCTGCTGCTGGCTGAACTGCCTGCTGGCGGTCTGCCGCTTCCCACATGGCAGCAGCACGGCAGGGAGGAGACACAAACCGGCACAAAACCTCGAGGCCAGCAGTTGGTGGCACGTAGTCAGCTAGCGCGCATATTGCTTCTGCTGTCTCCTGTGGGCAGACAGCTGGAGATAGAGAAAGCAGCACTTGCATTAAAGACACCCCAGGCACGCGGCCTTTAAGTCGCAGCAGCCAAGACAACATGCTCTTGTAGGCTTTCCTTGCTTCACAAGGCATTGGTATTGCTGGTACCAGCGGCGCTGGTGCTGAAGGCTGAGGCTGCTGCTGCCGTCTTTCGTGGGGATTCGCGATGGTGTCGACGAGCTTCCGGATAATATGCATGATCTCACTGCTTCCTTCGGATGATCCCGCTGCTAGGAGTGATTCCAGGTTTGTCTGGGCTGTATTTTGTTGCTGCTGGCGCAACTCTGTCAGCTGCTGGCTGAGCTCCTGCAACTGAGCAGCAACACCTGCGGTTGGAATGGCTGCTGTACCTGGGGCCATTTTAGCAGCAGCAGCAACAGCCTCGCGTTCTTTTCGAGCAAACAACTCAACCATCTCCCGTATAGTCTCCTCCTGTCCCTTGCTGAAATCCGCCATGCAAGCACGCACGGACTCTAGGGTTTCTGCTGCTTTTTCCTGAAGAACGCATAAGTCAAAGGCACACAAAAACACCCCATTGCCACTCTTTGTCTCCTCTTGTTCAGTCTCTCTCAAAACGATAAGAAAACGCGGAAAGAGCTTTAGTGGCACAGATATTGCTTTTAGCAACCCCAACCACTCCTTATTTAAAATGTTAAGCTTAAACACAAGTGGATGTTTTAAAGAAAATACTATAATTCTTTACAATAGCTACTCGTTTAGCTTCTTCTGAACAATATATACACTTTGTAGTGCTATTTATAACACAAGATAAAAGAATTCCTTCTCTAAACGCACACCATCCCATTCAGTAGCTGCTGCGGCTTCTACGGTGCTTACTTTGGCCTCTTGTGCCATATGTGACCTTTGTGCTAATTGTTTCTCGAGTCTGTTCTTCTCAGTCTCCAGGCTGCTGATTCTATCCTGCAGGTATTTAATCTTCTCCTCTGCTAAGACGCTTGATGCTGCTGTTGCAGCTTTTGCTGCTGCTGCTCGTTCATCTGCTGCTTGACGTGCTTCGCGCAGTTCAGTCACAAGAGCTTCAGCGGCCGTCAGCTTTTGAGAAAGAACAAAGGACTCCCCTTTCGTCAGCTCCGCCTCGATTGCAGAGCTCGTCTTCAGATCCTGCACACCAAACCTCAAACCGTAATCTCTGTACCCTAAACCCTAAACCCTGAGCCTAGAAGGGGAGAACCACACAAATCCTAAACCCTAAATGTTGGAAATGGAGGGAGGCTGTTCGCTGCAGTATTGATGCATGCATGCCGCACGTCATGTGCATCTTCTGCTTCTCTCTTAAACCTTCTGATCTGGGCATCTTTGTCCAAAGATTCCTCTTGCGCCTTTCTCCACTTGTTCTTTGCATCTGCGAGGGCTGCTTTCAGCGCCGTTACTTCCTCTGAAAGGCGTACATTGTCGGCTTGTGCTGTTGATGCTGCCTTGAGCTGCTTCAGTGCATGCTGGTGTTTACTGTCTAAGATCTCTAGCTCGGCCTGCAGGTCCTCAATGGCGCCTTGCCGCTGCTGCATGCGTTTCTGCAGCAACATCAAAGACACACAACACATCAGGAGACAAAACTAACATCAACTGTCCCTTCTTATGGACAGCTGGACTTGTTCCAAATTACGGGGTTTTGCCTTTGCTAGTATCCCCCTCTGTCCTCTGTTACTCTCTATCGTGGACACTCTCTATACCTTTCTGCGGCAGCCTAGCCCTTCAAGTCTAGGGTGTACATACAGACACCACAATTGATATATAATAATTTCCTCTCTGTTTCTTTCCAGCGTTACCTTGTAAGGAGCCACTTCTTGCTGTCTTCTCCCTGCCTCTGCCATTGCCTCCGCGAGCGATTTCTGCATCTGTTTGTATCTTTCGTTCGCCTCCAGCATTTCCTTTTTTTTCTTTGCAAGATCTGCGTTCGCTGCCTTGAGTTGGTTTTGGCATTTTTCGTGCATCTCTCTCGCTGCCTCCAATTGTTTCGCTTTGTGTTGCACCTGCTGCTGCGCCTGCTGCTGCAGTTGTTCGGCTTCTTCGGCGCGTTGCAGCAGTTGCTGCTGCTGCTGCTTCGCCCGCTTGAGATCCCCCAGTAGGTCTTCCTGTTTCTGCAGCGCTTTGTCTCTGTGTTGTTTTACTGTCTCATATTTTGTCATCAATTCTCGGAACCTTCTATGCACATCTTCCACCTCCTCCCCAAGCTGTCCCACGTGGCGCTCCAGCGACGCACGGAATGCATCTGCCTGCTTTTTCTTTTCACCTTCCTCCTTAATGCGTTTCTCAAGAACTGACACGCATGAGACATCGAGTGGAGACAAAAATACCGTGAAACTAGAGAGGGACAACACGAAGAAGACAAAAGAAATACAAAGCCAATGCGGAAAGAGGAGAAGACACAGGCGAAGAGACAGACGAAATCAACATGGTCTAGAAGGAAGTGACTTGTTGGGTACGGACAGCGCAGAGACAGGAGCCAGAGATAGCGGGCGTATTGCCACTTACGTTCAATGTGTTGGTTGGCCTCATCCAATTTGGCCTGCCATTCTTTCTCCAATGCCGCAATCGCGTCTGTGTGCTTCTTCTTGAGGATTGCTGTGTCTTCTTCTGCCTTGCTTTTTAGCACAGTAACTTCTTGTAGCAATTTTGATTTCTCTTTTTCTGTCGTTTCTTTGTGCTTTCGCAGCTCCTGCTGATGCTGCGTCACCATGTGACGTTTCCTCTCCTCTTGCTCCGCTTCTAGTTGCGCGAGCTTTTCCTGTAATGCAGAAGCTTTCTTCTGCGCTTTTTCTGTTCCCTTTTCTCTCAGATTTTGAATTGCATTTTGATATCTTCCCTGCAGCTCCTCCAGTTGCTCAGTGTGGAGTCTCTTCAGTCTCTCTGCATGCTGCACATTTATCTTTCTCTCCTCGTCCAACTGCTTTTCAAGCGTCCTTTGCCGCTCTATTACAAGCTGGGCTTGCTGCGCTTGATGTTCTGCCAATTCTCTCTCCAACTTTTCACACTTAGCAGCAAGGAGTTTACGTTCCAAGGCCGCAGCCTCTGCCTCTTGCTTCGTCACAATTGCTTGAGAGGCTGTCACCTCCAGCTTCCTCAACAGGGTTCGATGGTTTCTGTCGCTCTCTTCTTTTTCTCTTTCTAATTCCTGCCTGTCTCTCTGCATCCTTTGGTCCATTTCCTCTTTCTGTATCTGGAAAGATCGCAAAGTGTCCTCTTTCTCATTCGACAGCTTCTGCTTGAGCTCGCGCATCTCTTCCTGCAGTTGGTTCTTCAGCTGCTGCTCCAGCTGCACCTTCTCTTGCTGCTGCTGCAGCTCTCGCTGCTGCAGCTCTTGTTCCGCGAGCTGCGCCTTTTTCTCCAGTTGCGAAACAAGCAGCAAGAGATTCCGCTTCTCTTCATCAGCTGCCTCTTTCTGTCTCATTAATTCCTGCGCCTTTGCTGCTAGCTCCTCGCCCTGCAGCTTGGCTGCTATACAATCGGCAGCATACCGCCGTGCTTCCTCCTGGGCTGCTGCTGCCTGCTCTTCCAGTGTCTGTACATTCTGCTTGGCTACCTGTGCCTCCTCAAGCATCACTTGTGTCTGCTGCAGCTGCTGCTGTCCGTCCATAGCCTGGCCCATCACTTTAGCGTATTCCTTTTCAAAGAAGTCTGCAAGAACCTCTCTCTCTTTGACAGCCTGCTGTTCGTACTGCTGGTGCAGTTGCTGGATCTGTTCTTGCAGCTTCTTTTCCCGCTCCTCGAACTCAGAACGCTGCTGTTGCAGCGCACCATCCGCTGTCTGCAGCAGTTCGTTGTTTTGTTTCTCCAATGCCTTTGAATAGGCCTCCATCTGTGCTAGCTTCTGAGTAGCAAATGCAATCTGTTCATTTTGTAGTGCTCCTCCTTGCTGATGCTGCTCTTGCTGCTGCAGCTGCAGATGCAGCAGCTGCTGCTGCAGTCCCACACACCGCTTTTGCAGCTCCTCGTTAAGAAGCTTGTAGTGTTCTCTCTCAGCTGCTTCTTGAGGCTCGTAAAGGCGCACAGGCTGAGTGTTCGGCAGCCCAGTAGGAGCAGCAACGGCATGAGGATTGCAGGTTGAAGGAGACAGAGCGGGGGGCAGGCCCCCAAAGTGCTCTGAGGACTGCTGCAGCTGCTCCAGCACAAGTTGAGAACGTTGCTGTAGCACAGCCTTCGGAACCGGCAGGACCCGCGAGGCCTCTAGTGAGGCCTGCTGGGAAAGGATGCTCTCCTGAAAGAGCACAAGGGAGACAGTAAAATCGCAGAAGACATGAGAGAGAGACAGATACAGACACAAGCATGGAGACAGAGGCAGCGAGAGCGAGACACGGAGAAAGAATTAAACAAACAGACAGAAACAAAAAAGCACCAGACGAGAAAAGAGAGAAAGAACAGGAAGGGAAAGGAAAGTGCAAGCAGACAGGCTGCTGCTGCTGCCGCTGCAGCGTCAGCCCTTGGGAGGTGTACAATACAGCCCATTTCACCAACCTCTAGTTGTCGAATCTTTTGCAGTTGTTCTTCATTAGGGCCAGCAGGGGTTTCCGGGAAAGGACCCGTTAAAATTCCTGAAGGGCTTTGCTGTTGCTGCAGCATTTGCTGCTGCAGCTGCATTTGCTGCTCCAGCTGCTGCTGCTGCGCTTGGGCAATTTGCTGTCGTCGTTCAAGCAGTCTCTGCTGCAGTTCCTGCGATGGTCCCAGCAACTGCTGCTGCTGAAGCAGGCGAGCGTCCTGAACTGCTTCTGGAGGTGACATCTGCTGCAATTGCAGCGTTTCCTGCATTTGCTGCTGCTGCAGTTGCTGCTGTTCCAGCAGTTGCTGTTTCTGCAGCTCAGCCAGGTGTTGCCGCTGCTGCTGCAGCAGTTGGTCAGGTTGTTGCTGCTGCAGCAGTTGCTGCTGTTGCTGCTGCAGCAGTTGGTCAAGCTGTTGCTGCTGTTGCTGCTGCAGCAGTTGGTCAAGCTGTTGCTGCTGCAGCAGTTGATCAGGCTGTTGCTGCTGCAGCAGTTGCTGCTCCTGCAGCAGTTGGTCAAGCTGTTGCTGCTGCAGCAGTTGTTGCTGCTCCTGCAGCAGTTGGTCGGGCAGTTGCTGCTGCTGCTGCAGCAGCATTTGCTCAGACTGTTGCTGCTGCAGCAGTTGCTGCTGTTGCTGTTGCGGCAGTTGCTGTTGCTGCTGCAGCCAGGACTGGTTCTGCTCCTCAATTTGTTGCTGCACTCTAAGGATCTCATCCGGCCGTTGCAGCACCTCCAGTTCTTGCTGCTGCAGCAGCTGGAGCTCTTGCTGCGGCTCCTCAATGTGCCCCTGGTAGTCTGCTGGCATGCTTTCACTCTCCTGCAGCAGCTGCTGCCGCTGCTGTTCCAAATCCTCCTGCTTCTGCAGCAGCAGCTGCTGCTGACTCGCATGCTCAGCAGCCAGCTGCTGCCGCAGCTCCTCCTGCTGCTGCATCTCCCGCTGAAGCTCTTCCCTTTGCTGCATGTGTTTCACCAGCAGTTGCTGCTGCTCCTGCAGCTGCTTCTGCGGCTCCATCTGCTCTGCGAGCTGCTGCTGCTGCAACAACTGCTTTTCTTTCATCGTCTGCAGCCTAGCAATCTCCTCCTCATGAGCCTGTAGCTGCTTCTGCTGCTGCTGCTGCTTCTGCTGCTGTTCGGCCTCAAACGCAGCAAGGGCCTCCTCCGGATGTCCCTTCTCCAGCAACCGGCGTCGCTCCTCTGAGTATTCCTCTTGCTGTTTCTCTATTTCTTGTTTTAACTGTTTTCTCTTCTCTTCCAGTTCTGCCTGTCTCTGCTCTGTCATCACTAAAGACTTGCTCAGTTGTTGCTGCTGCTTTATGCAGCTAGATAGAACAGCGGAGTGTCTGGCTGCAAGCTCTTGCTGCTCCTGCTGCTGCTGCTGCTGCAGAGTGGCAGCAGCTTCCTCAGCCTGTTTTTGTTGCTGCTGCAGCAGCTCGCCACTTTTCTGCTGCTGCAGCTGCGCATTTTCAGTGAGCTCGTTAAAGTGCTGCAGTTGCTCCTGCAGGAGAGCCATGAGCCTGTGTCTAACAGCAAGTCTGCTGCTGCTGCTGCTGCTGCTGTAGCGATTTTGCCGCAGCTCAGCAGACAGCTGAAGGAACTCCTGCCTCTGCGCTGCTGCTGCCGCACGGCAGCTTTCAAGGGCAGCACGGATATTGTCCATTTGCTTTCTCACGATTTCTATTTCGTTCTGCTGTACAGCCGCATGCCCATCCAGCAGTGCAGCAGCATACCGATGATGCTCATGCTGCCGTATTGCTGTTGCTGCCAAAGCAGCAAAGAGACGCCTCTCTTCCATATACTGTCTGTCACTCTGCTGCTGTTGCAGCAAGCTGCGCTGCTGCAGCTCCGCAAGCTGCAGGTGCTGCAGCACCAGGTGCTGCTCTCCGCCAGGAGGGGGGCGCCTAGCGAGGCTCTCATCGATTTTCACAGCAACAGCACATTTTGGGGTCGGCCGCTGCACTGGTCGCTGATGTTTCTGTTGCAGCTGCTCCAGCAGCAGCATCTGCTGCTGCAGAGAGGCCAGCAAAGCTTCTTTGTAGGGCCCCGGAGGCGCAGAGCCCCCAAGCGCTGTGCCCCTGCTGCTTCTCTTGCTGTCCGAAGAGGACCCGTCAATGGTGTCTTTCTTAATATCCCTGCAAGAGCCAAAAGATTGCAAGCGACTCCCCCTTGCCCTCTTTTCCTCAGCAGCTGCTGTTGCTGGATCGTCAGCAACGGAGTCTCTTTCAGCGCGTTCACTGCTTGCAGAGCCTTTCCTTTGTAGCGGCTGTTGCTTCGTGCGCACCGACGTGGGGGGCTCTGGGGCCCCTTGGGATCCTGGAGACTGGAGGGTCTTTGATTGGGGGCTCCTCTTGGGCGTGTCTTCGTCGGATGAGTGTTCTGAGCTGTCCGCGGAGGAGAGCATTTCAGCCAGCCAAAAGGACCCTACACTGTCTCTGCTCCTTAGAGCCTCATCGCCTTTTGCCAGGGATGTGGGGGCCCTTTTACCACCTGACCGTTCTCCTAAAGCGCGCCCACCGGCACTGCTGCTGCTGCTGCTTCTGCGCGTCAAGGAACGACGGGAGAGATCCCGCCCTGCTGCCGGTTCCGGGGCTACTGCTGAGCGGCCGACAGGGGGAGACGAAGAAGCGGGAAGCAATGCCACTGGACCTTCCTGCTGCTGCTGCAGTGCCGTGGTCCTTCTGCTGTCTCCACTGGCATCCTTCGTGCTGAGGCGCTTGGGGGTCTCATCGAGGCTTGCTGCGAAGACACCCGCAAAGGAGAAAAACCAACACTGTTCGTCCTCCTGGCTCAGCAAAAGCTGCATGCGTTTTTGGGCCTGCGAGTTGCGGTGCAAACGACTATACAGCAGCAACAGCAACAGCAGCAGCAGAAACAGCAGTAGGAGCAGCAGCAGCAGAGGTGTGTGAGAGGGAGGCCCACCTTTACTTGCGAAAGAGCGCATGAGTTCCGACAGCTGCGAGCGAAAAACAGAGGTGGCTTCCGCGGTCTCAACGCGGGAGCGGCCCTCCCCCGTTCCGACCCTCTGTGCGTCTCCATTTCCTGATGGTGCTTCTGAAGTAGAGGTCCCACGGGGCCCCACAGTGGAGGCTCGCAGAGCTCTCTCAAAAGAGGCTCTTGAGGGCGGTGATGCCGAAAGCCCTAACTGTCGCTGGGCTGAGGAGGCCTTCATGGGGTCCGCCGGGGGGTCAAGGGCCCCGAAGCGCCCAAAATCTTGCTGCTGCCGCATGTGGCTTTCCTCCTTTTGCGTCTCCGTGTGATGGTGTGGAATTGCCTGGCTCCTTGCAACTGCTAAGGATTGACGAGAGTGTAGAGAAGGCTGTGGGCTTGGGTCTGCTGCTAGTCTGTCTACAGGGCGTTTGTCCGAGGTGCCTGGGGAAAATGAATCCGGGGCAAATCGGACGCAGCTTTGCATTCGGTCTCCCTTGGACATTCTTCTGCTTGTGGAGACCCGAGGATTGCTCGGCTGTCCGCGGGAGGTAGAGCTATCGTCTGGCGTTCCTCCCATAATCAAAAACAAATTAAAAACAAATGTGTTGCCAGAGAGAAAGAAAACCCCTCAGAAGATCAAGGCAAGAATGAACATCTAATGGGGCAGAGTTCACTCTAAGCCTCAGCATCTCTGCGTCTTCTGCTGTTCTTTCGACCCCAAAATCAGCAAAGTTTCATAAATCCCAAGAAGACACGTAGAAGATTAGGAGAGTACAGAGGGAAAAAAGACAAAGGAGTCGAAGCCGGATGTTCCTAGTGGTCTCGAGGCCCCTGCAACTTGGCAGACACACTGCCCCCAAAGTTTAGAGAAGAGAGACTGCTTCTCAATAAAAACATTGTTCAAATAAAACAAATTATACTCAAACCATGTCCGTAGACAATCAAGACAAGGGGGGCATGTAGAGGCCGCTACCGACAAGGGCGGCGAGCACTCGTCTCGTGTGAGCTGATGCATCTCTACCCCTATGAGTCAATCGGCTTCTGTTTCCTCTCTGTGCGCAGCGTCTTCTGCTGTTTCGTACGTTTTTTCTAAATTACTCTTAGTATTTTAGTTTTAAGAAAAGCTAAGCGAAGGGATGGTTCAGCTCCTCATTTGCGAGAAACTTCCATTGTGTGCAGAGGCAGATAACATGCACACCAAACCAGACCATTCGTTTCCATGTAGACATTGCGAGTCGTTGCTGTCGTTGTTTTCTCTTTAACACCAAAAATGTAGTTTTCCGGATCTGAAAGGTCTTTACTATTTGTTTAGATTTTCTTTTTTCCTCCCTTAGAACAGGCCTCTCTCTTGTGGTCCTTTACTGGTTCATGCTTGTCAGAATTGGCCCTCGTGTTGTGGGCCATAGTTGTTTTGTTCGCCATTTTCTTCACAACAATGTGTCGAATTGTGTTAACGTAGCTTCGAACCTTGTTTTGTACTGAGACCGGTGGTCTGCTGCGTTCTTCAGAGCCTCCTTAAAGCCGCAACAGCCGCCATGGCAACCACACACGCTCACAAAACGTGGGCGCCTGTGGAAAGTCACGGGGATAAAACAGCCCCAAGGTTCCACACAAGCAAGCAAGTACACTAACGCATGCAGACATACATGTACAGGCTTATATATACCAAGTATTTATGAAGGTATCACCCACCGCAAACATACGCAGATGCAAACAACACACCAACGCGCAGCAAATACACATACAAACATATACCCACTAATACAAGTAAAAATATCTACAGACATACATACAGACAAAAGCACTTGAAAATACAAATATACATCCTCTAACGATTCTACATATGCGTTTGCTTCGAGACCATAAGCACTACCAAGAAACAATGTTATAAGAATAGTTAGCTCTCAAAGAAGTCTGGCCTTCTAGGCTTACCTGTCTGAGGCTATGCCAGCCTCAGCACAGCCTAGCGGCAAGGGGATACAACCAAAGTGCACCTAGGCTGATGCGTGCACCCATCCGAACACACAATCCGAGGAGCTGGTCTACCGCCTCTCACATGTACAAACTTGACCATTCCATTGGTAGATCGCTTAAGACATTAATTAGCCGTTGATGAATTATCTTAAACAGACAAAGACATACAAAACATGCAGACACATGCACATAAATACACACCCATACAAACAGTACAGGCAAGAACAGCAACGTCTTTCAGCTTCTTTCTCGGCAAGCCGGGAGGCGTAAGACACGAGATAAGCCGGTTAGGTAGCTCTTTAGGCGCTTTTTTTCAAAGAAAGAAACAGCACAAATAATAGGAACTAGAGTGCCTATATACAACTCAACAAAAGTTTGGTGTTAGAAGCATCAAAAGAGGACGTAGGTGCCCTCGATATCACACCTTTTCTCTCCTCTTTCTAGGCTTCTAGGGATTTAGGGTGACGATATCTGTGTGCCGAAGTTTCCACCATTTCGCCAGCAGCTATTTTACGGGGAGCACGAAGCTCTAAGCCACTTAAGGCCGAGTAAAGACAAATTTTCCAAAGCAACAGGAGAGTGGGGAAGCCAAATTTGCCAAAGCGACAGGAGAGTGGGGCCTCAAAGAGTCCGCCACATCAGGAGGGTTTCACACTGGGAGACGTTCCAGTTGTGCTGGGGTGCAGGGTTTGGGTTAGGGGCTTATTGAGTCCCATGGGCCGCGTTGCAGTCCATAGAGGGGTTGGGAGGCGATTTTAAAGGGGTGTAGTCTTGGGTGGCCTGGCGCCTTCAAATGTAATTTTCCCAGTACCCACCGAGTATTGGCAAGGCTTTATTGTTTTATAATACCAAGGGGTTCTGGGTTTTATGAGGCCTATTAGGGACGTGGTCAAAGATTGTTTAAGCGGTGGTGGCATGGTTGGTGTTTAGGGTGGGCAGATGCCTTCCTGTGTACATGGGTATAGCGCAAAGGGTAACGCGATTTGGGCGCAGGATTGCTTGGCCATGAGGGGGCTGGTGGCCTGACCAGCCCTGGCTCACCAGGGTCTGCGACGTTGTGGAACGGGTTTATTTGTTCATGCCAGTGCGTGGTGGACTCTATAAGGTGACCCCGTTGGGGTTTGAGGGCCAATTCTGTCGTTTTGTGCCGGATTCTAGAAGAGCGGTGTGTTTAAGTGTCTGGGTGCCTCTCTTTGTTGTTATGCCAATTTGTAAAAGATGCTTATATGTGTGCACGAGTTAAAACGGTGTTGGTATGTGTGGGCTGAGGTCCTTCGATAAGCAGGAGATGGGTGGCAAGTGCTTCAGGTGTATGGGTGCACGGGTTGCAAAAGATGAGGCTTTAAGGGCAAATTAAGCTAGTAAAGCTTGGTAAACGTAATTTACGGGAGCCAGGCGGCTATCTAAGCTAGGGAGTCCTTCCCGCTGGAGTTGTGCACTGTATGGAAATGAGGAAAAGTGACCTCTCTCAGCGAGGGGCTAACATTTATTGGCTGGGTATGAATCCTAGCGACTGGTTTTTGGTTTCTAATTTTACTTTTTCTGTGGGATGATGTTTAGGGAATTGGATAAGGTAAGTCTGTGAGGAGCGGAAGGATCTATGATTAGTGGAGAGGCTTGTGACGTTAAGACCTTTGGCGATTAAAGTGTGCAGTATTTAGTATATACGGGTACAAGTGCGCTTTATATGGAAAATTTTGGAATTAATGACTTAGTGTAGGTTTGATACCAAATTTAAAGGATTGGGTGCGTGCCTTCGAGTTACTCACTAGAAGTATCGAGGGCCGTTGTTCTGGAACAGCTCCGTGTGGAATTGCAAGCCTGTAGGCGTGCCAGGGTTCTTTTGGGGTAAAAGATAATTTTTGGTTATTTATGAGGGACGGGTAATCTGGAGTAAGGGTGGGTCGGCCTGCGTGGTGGTGTACCTGGGCTAAAGGATGGGAGCGTTGGATTTGGTCACACATCCCTCTAGTATCTTCCTTTGGGAGGATCCATGACCCCACCCTGTCTTCTCTCCCTTTCCACGACTCATACTGTTTTTTTCTGTTTCTGTTTCTTTGGTCATTGCCGTTCTTTTGCAGAGACACGCAGAGCCTCTTCAACCTCTTAACGCGCCTCACTGCACCTCGGTCTATTTATAAACCTATTTCAAGGCACTCAGTGTTAACCCGTTATATGCCTAGAAAAAAGATATTTGATTAAGGAAGAGGGACTAGCAACAGTATGTCTGCAAAGGTCAGGTGCAAAGAGATACGCCCATTGACCATACGAGGTGCTTTGCCCTACTTGATGCTGACGCCCGAAACCCCTAAACCCGTCAACTCTCAGCCAATTACTAAGGTGTTATGATTTATTTGCAGGCAAAGAACAGGAATTAGGTTTACTCGCGAAAACCCGAAGACATGAACAAGAAGCAAAAAGGCACATTAGTTCAAAGGCTCACCAGCATGTTTGGTGAGCCACAGTTTCAGCGTTCTCTCACAAGTTTCCCAACCACCCCTGTATAAAGTGCTCTTATGAGCACTATAGGCCAGAGAACGTCTTGTGCAGTTATGAGACTTGAGTTCTTACGTAAAGTTTCTAACGGTTATGGAGAACGTTAGGTGTTCGACTTGTCTTTCATCGTATTTTGAAAATGAAGTGGATTTTGCCATAGAGATGCATGCAATTAATGTGTAGAGCGGAAGGGGTTAACAGCATGGCAGTGCACATGTCGTGAAGTCGCCGCCCGACACTCGGCGTAGCACAGAGCAAAATCAAAAATGCAATAGGCTACCCGAAATAAGCTCGCTTTGGATTTAGTGAGGCGTGCGTTTGCAGCGAAACGCATATAACAATTTTTCCTTGCGATTAACCTCCAGAAAGTTCAACGTTGGGAAACAAAATGCAGTTACTTGGAAATCTCAACCACACGAGTTTTCCGAGATAAGCGATCTCACCTCCTTTGCCCGGCATTTAAGACCTTGACAGGAAAATCATGCAAAATGGTACCAACTCTTTATTACGAAATATTAATGCGAGCAAGCCCTATCTCCAACTCACCACAAACGAGGCTCTGTCTGAAGAAAGTGTGTCTGCTCCATGACTCGTAAACTTTCCACCCGATTCCAACAGTATCACGTGAGTCAAGAATACAAGGATCAGCCATAGCACACACAGTAATAGCAATTTCCATTATAGCTCTCTGAAACTTTACCTCTCACACGCATACCTAATCGCTGCCAGCTCCCGAGAAGGTTAAAAAGGCATTGCACTCTGTTCGATTTCAAAGCTGGATAGCCCCGAAAAAGCCAGTCAACAAGTGAGATGAAAAGATATGCGGGAATGCCTTTTAAAAGCGTTGACTGCAAAACGTCAGTCGACACGTTCGAATAGCATCATATGTTGCAAAGCACATGCGTATCTTAGGTTAGCGCGTTTTATTGTTCTAACCTCTAGTTTCCCCCATTGGGCTATGCTGGACGTACGTACGAGTATTATGTATGAAAGATCCTGCAACAAAAATGCCCTCCTTTCCAGAGCACTTGGCTGACAAAGGAAAGGGCAATCGATGCCAACCTTATACAAAACTCCATGACAGTGCAGCCCCTGCTGCAACGCAGCCTAACGAGTGGAGCATCAGGGGACGCTCGAGACGTTCTGTGCAGGCAGTATCAGCTTCTACTAAATATCGTGGATCTGCATTCTGCCATTCCTGCCCACCCTCCTCAAGCGACATGCTATCGGCTAGAATCTCTAACGTGCCTAGCGGCAGAAATGAAGCGTCAGCGCCAAGCTTTGCAGCTCTTATTTGGGGAATAAAAGAGAAAGGGACTTGCTGCAGCAACAACAGAGAAAGTAATACGAGCATAAAACAGCCAGACTGGTGCTGTTTCGTGTGCTAGCGTCGAGAAGTCAGAAGTTCCCTTGCGAGCGCTGGTGTTGGCCTCAAAGCTGCCATGCCCCAAACAGCCTCGCAATGCCATCGCAAAAATTCTTATGTTTCTGTTAGCCCACAACGTAACTGTTGGCAGTTTTCCTCAAGACCATTTTGTGCGAACTCGCACCCGTGCTGCATCTGGCCGAAGAACCGCTGGCTCGATCTGACAAGGCAATTGGTATGGGAGCTAAAAATGTTGTCAGTCTGCACGCTCTTAGCTCATGCCGAGTTATACCACCTTTCGTCTTTTTGTGCGACGCCCGTGACATCCTCATGCACAGCCGAACTACACACCTCACTGAACACAAGACAATTCCAGGTGGTGGGCTACTGCTTCTCAAATACAAAGGCTTAACCCCTACATTCATATATGGCATTTAGGACATTAATTGGGACAAATCAATGTAATAACAAACAGCCAAACATTGCAGCATCGAACATACGTATTAACATGGTACAATATGGGTGTCTTGTTGCGCTGCAGTGACCATTCATTCGTCTTCGCTCTGGGCGTTAAAACTACTTCTTTTAGTTTCTCGTTTACGTTAAAGTTTTTGTTAAAGTTGGGAGAGCCCTGCGAAGCGCAATTACAAATGCCTATAGCGGAAGGCGACACAAGACGTAAACAGACTTCTTTCGGACTGTGTACTCTTACGTAACCGTTTCGTTTACCCGGATATCTCAACTGTATCTGTCACTGAAAGACACAGCAGAAACATTCCATTGCTCGCTTCTTCATTATATTTCATTCCGGAGTCAACATACTAATGCCGTGTAGTAGCCTCCTTTCTAGCGTGCAGCAAAAGCAGCAACAGGGGCACCAGCGGCAGTAGGAGTAGGGGCAGGAGGGGCAGCAGCAGCAGCAGCAGCAGCACGGCTAGGCGGTTTCAGCATAAATAAAGAGGATTTGCCTTTCTCTTTAACAATAAAGAATATAACAACAATAGTGAATACGAAGATAGATGGAATGGAACGAAAAGCAAACGAGAGATGGGGGGTATGCGGTGTGGCTGCTGCAGGTTTGGGTTTGCTGCTGCAACACAGCTCCTCTAAGGGGAGCTGCTGCGACAGCAACAGCAGCAGCTGGGCCGCAGCAGCCTGCATAGTCTCGAGGAGTTGCTCATGTCTTAGCTAACTGCTCTCTGCTGCAGCAGGAATTCCAGCTGCAGCACAAACACCCCCTTTTCTCTCAAGCAGAAAGTGTCCCGTCGCTCCCCTGCTACTCTAACACGTCCCCGGCACTGCTGCCTTGGCTGGTGCTGCTACCGGCCTTTTGCCCACCTCTTTTGTTATCTCTTTGTTTGTATTTTACAGCAGCTTTTTTTGTTTAGAGCCTCCCGTGCTTCTGCTGCTGTTGCAGCAAGCCTTCCTCGGCTTGCTGCAGCAGCAGCAGGCCATTCTGCGGGGTACCAGCGCTGCAGCAGCTCCGCTCTCTGCCCCTCTGCTGCATCGAAGGGGCCCAGTGGTTTTCTGTCTATTTTAGTTTGTGGTAGCAGCAGCACAAGAGGTATTGGCCACAACAACAGCAGCAGCGGCCACCTCCCGTCTCTCTCCTCGCACCATTAGCTCTGTCACCCTTGCAGCAGCAGCTTTAGCTCTTTTGCTGCATTCTGCGCCCAACTCCAGCAACAGCAATCGCGGAAGCTCCGTTCTGCCAGACACTTGGCTTGTCTGTCTACAGCAGCAACAGCAGCAGCAGCAAGTCTGCAGTAGCACCGACTGTTTGTTGTTGCTGTCCGCCGCTGCAATGAACGGCTCTCCAACTGCCGTGGGGCCCCAGCCCCCGTATGGAGCTGCGGTGTCTGCGCAGCGGCAGCAGCAGCAGCATTATGAAAGAGGATTGATCCCCCGATCACCTCTGCCTCCTCCCTTTCCTCATATGGGGTCCCCAGCAGCAGCAGCAGCAGCGGAGCACCACGTGCCCGTTTGGGGTGTAAACTATTTTTGCCGGTCTGTCACCGTTGCTGCGACCGCAGCAGCAGAGGAAGCAGCAGCTGCTGGTGCAGCAGCAGGAAAGGAATGCGGCGCTTCAGTAGCAACCATCGCAGTGCTGTTGCAGGCATTGCTGTCAGAGGAGTCTCTCTCCACAGATCCTTTTCTTGTCGCTGCAATTGTCCCCGGGGATTGGCTGCTGCCGGTCCCCGTGCTGTTGCGGCACCCGGCGGTCCGCTGCAGCGGAGCCACCAGGGAAACGCTGCTGCAGGCCATCGCAGCTACACCTGATATTGCTCTGGTTCAGCAGCAGCAGCCGCAGCAAGAGCAGCAGGATGGGGAAGGGGCTGGCGAGGCGCCTGCAGCAGATGCTGCTGCCGGAGCAGATGGACAGCAGCAGCAGCAGCAGACTGAGGCGGACTGCGAGAGCAGTAACACCGGCATCTGTGCCCCTGTCTCCACAGAGGCGGACTCAGCAGCAGCAGCAGCAGCTACGGGGGAGCGGCCAATTCCTAGCGCCACAGCAGCAGCAGCAGCAAACGGCGGAGATGTTAGTCCGTACACTGCAACCACCACCGCCACCCCCAGCAGCAGCAGCAGCAGCGGGGGGAACTGCGCGGACGGGCTTTTGGAATTTGTCTCTCTTTTGCTGCTGATGGAGAGAGCGCGGAATACTCTTGTCCTTCGCGAAGTTGCAGCAGAGGCGACATCAGAGGACGTGTTGGCTGTCGTTTCCAGGGCTCCCATGCTGCAGGAGCAGCAGCAAGAGCAGCAGCAGCAGTGCTGCAGCGTAAGGAAAGACGTGAACAACACATGGTTTGTTTCGCTGAGGGATGCGGAGAAGACACAAGAGGTTGCCCTCTGGCTCCGTAGCCAGCAGTTAAAGGTAAGAAGGGGGGACCTAAGGCCTTAGGGGGGACGAAGCAGACAGCGGCATGTTTGTTCAGATGGAAACGAGGTTTATGTTGTCACTGGACCTTGTGGATGGTATCCCGTAACTCTCTGCGTCTTTTCTCTGTCTCTTGTCTCTCCAGGACAAACCCATCAAGGTGGGCATTAAGGCTTCCCACGCACTTCACCGTGTCATCTCCGCACAGGCAACAGCAGCAGCAGCAGCAAAAGATGCAGCATCACCTAAAAAAGCAGCAGCAGCAC